>JAKSYS010000446.1:0-52088 GCA_022925895.1 Fragilaria crotonensis
CTGGGGCTCCACTGGCGAACTTTCTGCTGTTATGGGCGAACACAATCGTACTGGTGGTTTTATTACTGTAGCACAATTGAGACGGCGACGTTCGTGTTGAACCATGGGAACGACAACAGAGACGATGCAACAGTTCCTTCTTTCCTGCCTTTCTTGCATTATTCTTTGGTATTGGATGCAATCGTTTCTCCTTGGTCCATTGCAGGAGATGGCAGCTGTCATGGCACATTTGGATCCGACAGAAATAATCGTGGTGCCGTATCCGCTGGAACGGTTGGCATGGTTTGTGGGTCTGACGGTAAGTTTTGGTTGGCTGCTAGTGCTTTCCTCTTGGTCGCATCCTCGTGTGATGCTCCAACACCTTTCTCATTTAGTTCAAGGAACGTTACTTTCATCCATCGCCATAATACTCTGTGGGGCGGATCCGTGGAAAAACATTCTACATACGTTAGGAAGTGCACTCTATTTGACGAATCTCGCTCTCTTCGTGCATCCATGGACGGACACGGAGCTGAAATCAACTTTCCCAGATTCCATGTATCATTATCTTGACAGGAACGACAGTATGATGTCCTGTCGGCTTTGTGGCACAGTGCTGGGAACCATTCCGTTTCAAGTGCTCAATGTATTAGATTGGGGAATCCAAGTGCAGCGATGGCCCTTGCCTGTTATAATTGGAAGTACCTACGGTTGGATCGGCGGGACTCTGGTGGGGATCGTTTTGACTCATACCCAATCTCGGACTGTTCCTGTGGCACCGATCGCGCCATTGGTCGATTCCATTAAGAAACCATCGTAACTACCACTCTGGAGATGCACGACAAAGTGACGACGTGTGAGTGAACCAATTGGAGCAATGTCATCCAAAGGACTGCGTCACATTTGGTGGGATCCGCATAGATGTGCAATATTTTTCTCGGACTGCAGTCGTCAGATCATCGGACCTCCTTTGGAGGGAGGCGCTAGCATTAGAGGTGTCAGATTGGGGGCCAATGTTTTGGCACTCGTCATGGAAAAATAAATGTCGAATCACATATTTATTGCAACGTTACGAAATCACGTACATTCTGTAGATTTTATTAAAGGAAGATGGTGAGAAGAAACGAAAAAAAAATCAAGCATCAGGCAAAAAGGGAAGGTTCATTGTTTTCCTCTCTTGTTAACTTTAATCAGAAACAAATCCAAGTTGGTGTCATGCTCATCTCCAGTTCCTCGCGGACAGTTCCATCCATTTTGGATGATACGCCACAAAGCACTGGAGACTTGAACTCTAAAGACCGTCGTGAAATGGTGGATGTATGTTGCTCATCATTTGTTGATAACAAAAAAAGGGACTCCAGCAATGGATACGAATGTCTTGAACATACCTTTATACGGCATATCGAGTTTGTTGTGGGTGGCCGGGGATGGTATCGTATCTCCATGGTGTGAGCCTGTTGCTGTTGTGGACACCGAATACATCAACACATCAGTAACCCCACGTCCATGTCTATCGACCTTCTGCCACTGGTCGTGGCGAATGGGCAATGGTAGAAGAGTGTATGTGCGAGGAGAGAAGAGGATATCGCATAGTTGCCAGTTGCCAGTTGCCAGCCAAGACAAGGAAGGCGAAAGTTTATGGATTGGGAGGGTAATTGCCTGTATGTCGTACGACGACCTCGTGATCGGAGGATGGTGTGAGTGTGTGAGAGTCGATGCCTCGCCACTCGCCACTCGCCACTCGCCACTCGCCAATCAAGGGGTCAAGGGTCAAGGGGTCAAGGGTCGAGAAAATCGTGACGTAAGCACGACATCATCGAATGTTCCGTCAGGGAATTTCCTCGAAAACAATCCAACTGGCTCCGAATTCGCGCCGTACTTCAAATTCAAATGGAATGCATTTCCCCGTAGTACATTCATTGGAGGGGAGTACCGTACCTGGTACCTGGTACTGTCCGAAATGATATACTCGGACTACTGGTACATCATCCTCAGATCTCAGAGTACATCATACGTGTATGAATACACATACACCATCATCCATCATACATCATCATCTATATATTGTATAAACATACATGAAGACATACGATCATACTTTCTTCGATAGGCGAATTTTTGTGTGTTTGTTGTTTTCTGTCATACTGTACCAGCTACAAGCACCGGTACCTGGTATGACATACGCAAGCAGAACACTCTTGACTCTTGACGATACACTCTAAAATCTCTAATCCTTCTCATTTTTGAGATTTTTGACTGAACAATGCGAATGCTGTTTCTGTTGCTGTTGTCTTTCCTTGCTGCTGCAACCTCCTCACAGGTTGGATCACACTCCGTGTATTCTTTAAGTTATGAAGCAGTGGTTGGAACTTCCGTAATTGACATAGTATCAAAAGTCGAGAATGCCAGCAATATCATTCCGAAAGGGTACGCGATGTTCACGGCATTGGCCACAGAAATAGCAGGGGATATCGTGCAACTGTTTTCCGACACCAAGACAAATGCCGCGCAACAGGATCGAAATGTAGAAATGGATCGACGTTGTTATGAAACACTAATCGGTGGTGGGAGATGCAACATTGATCATGTTCGCGAAGGAGAAGTGACAATTCAAATTGTCGTGTCGTACGATATCAGTCCTGACCAGAGCGCTATGGTCCGTGTTGAGGCAACAGTTGCCGCTATGGCGGCTCGAAATCTACTGATTCAATCCATTCCCATGATTAACAAGCAGCTCGATTGTTATCAAGGGATGCTTTGGTCGATCTCGAAACGCCAAGCTCCTGCTGACAGGCAACAACTTGACCACGGCTTATCTCTGGAAAAGATGGTCCTCGAACGCCACGATTTAGAAGAGCGCACACGCATTGCCTATTTGGAAGCTTCACACCCTATAGAGATTTGGCAGTATACAGACGGACACGTTAAGGTCCGAACTTTATTCGTCGATGGATATCTACGGTCTACAACTCACGTTTCCGGTGCGGCTCATGCCGAAGCCCTGGTTCATCCTGCCATGTTGTCTGTCGTGGGAGTTCCTGAATCTGTTGTTATTATATCACTCGAACCAACTGCCATATTGAAGGAAGTGCTGAAACATGCGCGAGTTCAGTCTATCCTCTTGGTGGGCGCTGATACAGACGCCCTCGCTCTCGCCGAGAAATACATGCCGTCCAACAATGATTGCAGCTTCATTGGGAAAGCGACGACCGCGTGCCTCTCGCAACCAAATGTGCGCATTGTTAATGCAAGCGTTACAGAATGGTTGACTGCGCAAGCTGAATCGAAGGATATAATTGTCAATGTCGTGCTGGTGGATGTCCCTCCGGACGATGACACGTTGCTCTCACTTGAGGTACAAAGGAAGCTCCGCGCGATCTTGTCGGAAGAGTCTGTTGTCGTCGTGGCGTCTGGTTCGGCCCCGAAGCTAGGCGATACCTACGACTTGGATGCTCGGCATTCGCTTCTGCAACAAGCTCCACGGGCTACAACGGTTGGTGGTCTTAGTTACTTTCATGTCTATGTGTATGATGAGGTACGTGAACTCGGATGAAATCACGTTTTCCCGTTGCTATGCCTAACGTTCGCTTGCAGCCACTCGCTAGTCCATTGGCGTCCTCTTTTATCGCCATGTTTACTGATGATTCCCAAGTCCTCGGCAAGTTCATTCGAACGAATGCACCTGCCATCGAGAATGACATAGTGGAGCACTTTCATCATACGAAAAATGGGCCGCTCACTCTTGTCTACGATGGTGCTACACATGTAAGCTACCAACGACCTTCCAAGGCTTGGCAACAGTGGCGTTGCAATACTCCTCCTGGAAACCAATTGTACGAATGTACAACATTCTTGAAGGACTGGTACAACCGTGATAATCACTATTACAAGACTGAAGTCAGAAAAGATCCCGTAAAGGGACGCTCTCTGATTGCCTTGGAGGAAATTCCCAAGGGAGGTTTTGTATTGCCCGATGACGGCGCTTCTTCGATGCGAATTGATAATGATCAATGGATTGCATTGAACGAATTTGTCGAGCGATTTCCTGATGCTGATCTCTACCGTCAGATTCGAGATTTCTTTGTTGCGTACGGATTCATGTCGGAACCCTTGGGTCAAAGTGGTTGGTGTGTTAGCATAGCAAACAACTCCACGTTTACCAATCATGCCTGCACCGAGGATGAGGCGAATGTGAAATATGTGGACGATCTCTACATTAGTGAAGATGGCGTTGACATTGGATTCTCTCCCTTCCAAGTTCGCTATGCGGAACTTGTCGGTGTGTTAACTCGAGCGACCCGTGACATTGCTGCGGGGGAAGAGCTTCAAATGGACTACTACACCTTTCGAAGCTACCCCGAAAATGACTCGTTCCATAAGGATCTTCTGGGTCAAATCTGCAATTCAGGTGTCGGCATGGTGGCTCCCGATGATGGGGACTTGCTAGTTGGTTTCGGAGATCCTACAGCAGTGAACAATCATTAACAACCAATAAAAAGATTCTCAGTTACATAGTTCTCGGCGTCTCCTGCCTTTCGTCTACTGGTACTTGTACCGGTCGAGTACAATACTCCGCGAGTGAAGAGTTCTTCATTTTGTCGGAATGACCTTTACACTCGGCTACGGGAGGTCACTCCAAAACTACAGTACTACTACATGATAGTAATACAGTTCCTAGTTTCTACGTATGATACACACTTGTATATGCACAATAAAACCAGCGTCCGACGTCCGACCTCGTGTACTCCGAGTACTTTGTACTGTAGTAGAGTAGCTTCCGTTGGCGTATTCACTGCTCCCCCAAAGCATGCGAGGTCGTCCACACTCTGCACTCTGCACACGCTACTCTCTACCGTGCCACCTGGCAACGTACGAACGCTAGTAAGTAAATCGACGATCTACTCTATACGATGAATATTCCTGTGGGCGTGTGGCGCGTGATATGTAAAATGGAGAGGGGATGCAACAGCAATTTTCACCATCAACCTACACATCAAGATACATTACGTACGACTCGCAGTCCTGAGCAATACTGTACCTGCCCAAGGTCCAAGCATCACCTATCGACACCTCGAGACTCGAGAAGCATCTTGTGGAGTAGTGGAGTACAAAACATCTTCATAAGTTTCCCTGGGTTCTTCTAAAACAACATCTCTTGGACAACACCACCGCGCAACGGCATCCACAAAATGTCCATGAACTGGGGCGACTCGTCGGATGACGAAGACGACAACTTTTTTGCACCAGAAAACAACCCTCCTGTCCTTGCTGAGAGGGTAGAAGAACCAGCAGTCTCTTCCCCCCTTGTCGTAGACGACCAAGTCGGAGCTGCTCGACCTATCAAAGAATTCATCCTCCCCGAACATGCGCCCTATACGGCGTTTGTTGGGAATTTGGCCTTTTCCATCCGGGATCCGCAGCAGTTGGCCGATGCCATTTCTGATTTGGTCCGACAGAGGTTCGGGGAGGAAATTGTCATTACCGCGAAACGAGTGGCATTGGATCGGCAGGCGGGTGATAAACCAAAGGGATTCGGATACGTCGAAGTGGAGACTTTGGACCATGTGAGTTCGGGTGTGGAATCTGTGGTTCCCCTTCTGTTTAGTTTACATGGAATGTTGAGCTTGGTCTAACCGTATTTTCCCGTCATACCTTCTGTGCTACGTTTACAGTTGAAATCAGTTTTGAGATTGAATGACGGCCAATCAATGATTGCTGGGCGTTACATCCACTTGGATGTTGCGCAACCAATGAATAATGCACCTTCCCGACAATCATCTCGATCATCGTCGTTTGGAGGTGACCACGGATCAAATAATGTGGATGGAACCAAGTTTCAAGGTGGGCGGTACAACAAGGAAGGCTCGGGATCCTTTAGACGCAAGGAATCGGGTGGATCGTTTCAACGTTCCGAGTCGGCTGGCTTGTCTGCTGCTGCGCCAACAGGCGAGCGACCCAGTTTGAAACTGCAACCACGCAGTCAAACGGAAGGTTCCGCTCCATCGTCATCGTCGACCAGTTCCAGCAGCATTTTCGGTGGAGCCAAGCCTCGAGATCACGAGTCGTGGGAACGAGGGCGTAATAGCATCGCAGGCGGTGATGGAAAGGGCGCTGGTGGGGATCGGAGACCTCGCAACGCAAGCTCGGGACGCGGAAAGGGAGAAGGACGAGGCGAGATTGGCGGTCGAGGAGGCGGTGCCGGTCGAGACGGAGGACGAGGTGTGAGTGGAGGTCGCGGAAGTGGCGCTGGCCGAGAGGGAGGGCGAAGTGAGAGCGGAGGTCGCGGAGGTGGTGCTGGTCGAGACGGAGGACGAGGTCGCGGCGATCGTAAGCCCACTCGTCAGTCATCCACGGGGCGAGGTGGAGGATACCCCGCATCGACCAAGCCTGAAACCAAAACGAACGAAGATGCGACGAAAAAGACTGTGTTACCTGCCACTGCTGTTGTGGCCGATCCTGAAAAGGCGGCCGGTGCGAAAAAGGTTACCAACAAATTTGCCGCTCTCAACTTTGATGATTCTGACGAAGAATAAGGCAGGGATAGGGTCGCCCTTGGATGTTAGTAGATTAGAAAGTGTCGTGAGCTAAAATTGGCCGTCGTTGATCGATCGATAACATTACACTTTCTTTAGCGTCGACAACACATCGATTTGCGTCCGTAGTCCCAGTCGGGTGTGTCTTTGTCGTTTCCTTGCTGCCTCCAGCCGTAAAGCCCGACGTTGAAAATCACCACCAATCAGGCAGTTGCGCCAGAGGAATACTCGATTGTTTCCATCGTCAAATCGACGACGTGCGTGGGGTCCCAAGGCTACTGACTCTCCCGGGTATTCGGCTCCTGGGACCATGGCATCCACTTGCGAAAAGTTCGCCTCCTTGATCCGTTCCGAGTCTTCAAGGTATTTTCGGTCTTTGTCCTCCCGCGCCTTAGCGGCTGCTAGTGCCTGCTTCGATGTTATCTGTTCCTCATCTTGGTCCACTGGCTGCTTCCCTCCCTTCATAGTGCCACGACACTTGAGAGATCCACATCGGCAGACGAATTTATCTCCGTGTTTTGTATCGAATTGATAGTCGTAACTCAGAAACTCACCCGGCTCGAGATCACGGGCAGCGTAGATGCCATTTCGGGTATGCCCAGCCACACTGACGGGTCGCAAGACACAGTTGGGCTCGCATGAGTGATTGATGAAGCGACTGAGATTTGCTTCGACTCTTGCGTCAATGTACCAACCAGCGTCGAGCTGCATTATGTAGAAATTTGGATCGTTGGGGTGATCCTTCGTCCAGCTTGTAAGGCGTTCTCGTTTTGTATTCTCATCGATAACTTCGCCCACGTATTCTTGGACAAGGTCGCCCTTCTTGAGAGCTTCGAGAGTAATAAGACCCCAACCCTTTCCTTGCTCCCGCTGAGGCTTGCATTTTGCCGACTTCCGAAGGCCAAGCGACCGGTTCCCGCACATGGGTCCAACATCACAGTTCCAATACGGATTTTTGTTGCTTTTGGAGGCATCACCTGTACACTCTATGCTCATGATTCGGTTGTAGCAGTGCTCGTCGCAGAATCCAGACGCCGCGCACCTGCATGCTTCACCAGAGGGCTCTTTCCGTTTCGGCCGGTTGTTGGAATCGTAGCGGAGAGTTTGTACCAATCTGAAGTTGGGAGGCTTTGAATAGACCTAAAGGATTTGTCAGCGAAAGGAATTCAGCATATTGCGACGTTATGGTGGGTACAGTATCGATCAATCTTACCTCGTGTTTCAAGTCGCATGGCAGACAGAAGAAAAGCTCCAGTAGTTGATCTGGAACAACCACATCCTCTTGTCGTTCCGCGTATGCCTTCACGTGATTCAACAATGTCGCATCTTCTCGTGCTATCTTTTCTCCTCTCATACCAAAGAAGAAAGTGTTCTGTTCCTCCGACCCATTTGAGATGGCCCCAACTCTTTTCGTTTCCCTCCTCAATGTTTCCAATTTCTTGTCCGCAGCTCTCTCTAATTCCCCTTGCAAAGACGTTTCCAAATCCAAGTGTGGGAGCTTGCAGGTGGCTGCATGATCGTGGCAGAGAAGCGCTAACTCGTGGAACCTTGCAAACGGGGGTATGCAGGACGCATGGTAAGCAATACAGCATTCCAAACATTTCTATTAATGTCGTGAATGGAAAAAGTGGTGAGACGATGCATCAACGGCTCGATCACAAGCACGTGACCGAACTCACAAAAAGGTGACCCGTCTTGATTCCAAAGGCATTGTCTCGTGACGACTTGGACTTTTTCTTAGCTCCCTTGCCCCTGTGCTTGCCTCCTTTTGAAGGCGTCTCGTCGTTATCGTCACAATCTTTTGTGACAATCTCTTCCGTGCAAGTCCAACATCGATGAGCAGGACACTTGAACTCGGGAATCGTGTCTGACGGTCCTTCTTCAGGATTGGTTCCCTTCACTCCTTGCTCCACTTGCTTGATATCAACTTGCAACATACTCAAACATGATTCATGATAAAAGAGTCCGCATCCTTTAATCTTGCACAGAAATACATCCAGTTGATCCATGCCGTAGTCTTGGCAAATCGAGCACATGTGTCGCTTGGCCTCACAGTCGGCACACATCCAGTCGTTGAGAGGAGCTTCTTTTAACCCCACACAAATAAGATGAAATGGACGATTGCAACTACCTTCGCAGAGCACGAGTTCCGAATCGTCATCCAAGGCTGATTCCGCTTCCTTACATTCCATACAAATCCAACTCATTAGATTTTCCTCACGGGTAGGAGTTGCTTTCTTTGTGGAGGATCGCGCAGCAGATGTCGACTGAGATGGACTCTCTTCTTCTTTGATGTCGTTCGCTGATTTGGACGATTGAGCAGTCGAGAGGTATGAGTTTGGACGCTTGCGACTCCGCCGCCCACCAATGACGTCATTGGTTGGTGTCACCGCATCGACTGCCATAGGGGCCACATGACTAGGGCTGCAGATTGTAGATGCCGTCGAAACTTCAGCAACTGATACAACAACCTCAGCATTTGAATCGCTGCTCAAGATCAATGTTCCCTCGGGAGGATGAGCCGCTTCATTGGCGGCATCAGTTATAGGAATTGGAGCAACAACTCGGCCTTCCATTGGCGAATCGTCCATCGTCGTTGCCACCCGCACCACTCGCCGATCAATCCAAAAATCGAGGGGATTGATGCGCAGAGACCGAAACGATGTTTTCTCGAGACTCCAATTGGATTTTCGATTTCCCTCTTGCGATGGATGTGTCCTGGATACAAGATCCTTCTCACTTCCACAGCTAACCCAACGTAAGAGATGAATTGGAGGTATGCCTTGTGCAAAGAGTATGAGTGTTGAGGACGTTGGAGGCTCTACACGTAAAGCTCGTCCACGATTAAGTTCGAAGTAATGGAGTACCTAGTGTGATGATCTATGATGTACGCGATCCTAATTCAATGGTTGTTGAACAGTTCATTTCGAATGTCGAGAAAGATGCCGTGCTCAGAGTGCGAACACACTTGTGGGATATGTACTTGTACCGGTATAGTACAAGTACGTGGATACCGTACTTGCAGACTGGAACGAGTGCGTGCAATGTAGGCGTACGAGGCCTCCCTCCCATGTCCCAAGGAGTACAAGTAGATCATTCCCGACAACTCGCCTCAACCCTCAATCAATTGCTGATCCAATTTGGAGATGAAGTGAGATGCGTTGCTCCGGAGCTAGAGTCTATCTTGACTACGAGTGCTTCTTCCGAAGAAAACTAGATCTTTTGCATACTTTAAATAACATCCTAGGTCGATATTGGTCTCCGTCAATTGTTGTCCCCTTCAAATACACTTGCACTTAATCCATCCCAGCCCGCCCGCCACTTGGTTTCTCGGGCTTGTCTCCGCGCACAGCTTCTCTATATTTCGTCAGGTACAATTTCAGCGGTTCCACATATTTATCAAATCCAAGGGTGGACATGGCCCATAGTAAATCATCGCCGTTGATAGTCTTGCGCTTTTCTTGCAAACACTTATCACTGGCTTCAGATGTAATGAAGGAAATGAATTCGGAAACGCATTCTTGGACTGTTTCTTTGGAGTCTTTTGCAATTTTCGCATTTTCGGGCAATGTGTTTTTCATAATACGAGCAATGTTGGCAATTGGGAGGAAGCGATCCTAGAAAATCAGAATGCATCAGTCATTCAGTGTCAGTGAGCCTACTCGTAGCGACAAACAACTACAGGAGTAACAACAAAGTCAGGCCCAACAACCAGTATCACTTACCTGCTCGCGAATCTCTTCGTAGTCCTCCCCAGGAGGCAACTTTGAATCCGCAATTGCAGACGAATTGTCCATCGACAAGGGCGGTGATGACATTGCTGGGTTTGCGAACAGTTTTCTCGTTTCGTTCTGCGTGTCCTTCTTCGAATGTACTAGGCACCTTCCTAGTATATCAAACACTGATGTTGAACGATTGGTAACAACGATAATCAGCAATCCGTTGTACAGCAAAGGTAGATGACAAGAGATTGATGTTCGATTGAAAGAAAAAGAGGAGTTGACAGAATGCAGCGGTCTATATACCTGCTGTATTGCTATTACCGGCAGTACTACACGACCACCTAGTACTTCCTGCATGCCCGCCTCGGAGTCGATCGTACGGGCATCTCGGTATGCTGTGCATACTCGCAAGCTCGCAAGTCGCAAGTCCTGGTATTGTGTGTCATACACTCTGTACGACGGAGCATACCTCGTCTATTGCTTGTATGAATATGCATAGTCTCGTATGTACTACAGTAGGTGTGTCAGATTCGAGATTCAAAAAAATCTCTATTGATAACTGCTGCGCAGTTCGTGGAGCGAACGGCCTCCGCGTGGCTCTCGTTCCTTGGCCGGATCAATCATTGGGATATGGTGACAATTGTCACAAGCATGAGTTACTGCGTGTAGTACCAGTAGCGGTATGTTGGTATTTGGTAGTAGTATGTTTCATTTGCCGTTCGCCATCCGCCAGATTCGAATGCAATGAAATGACGACCTCGCACCTCACTCTACCGGTACCGGGTACTGATGTACTGATGCCTTGGTATACGACGTAAGTTCTTCGTGACTACAGTACGACAGAATGTAGAATCGTGATCCCCTAAAACAGCAAGAACAAGAGCAGATATCGTACAACTGTACTCAGAATCCCAATCATAGCCTTGCTGGCTCTACATTGACGAGTGTTTCTCCACAACTCTTTTGGTAAGAGCATCCCCACCATTGTAGCAAAATCTTAGTAACAACCCAGTTGGACCTTTTTGGTCAATAATTTTGTCCAAAATGCACGGAACAGCTAGTGGAAAGAATGTATAAATTCAAAAGAAACTACCACCAAAGACCTCATTTGTGATGACAATGATGTTCACAGTATAATCATGCGCATTATGCAGGACCCCAATACTCCTGATGATAGCAGTGATAGTGACATGAACAAGGGGGGGTGCAGCAATTGAATCTGCAACTCCTCTTGTTTTGGGGTAGTACTAGTGGATCTTGGGTTGGAAGGCACACAATGTTTGCCATCGTGGAGTGTGTTATTCTCACCTTCTCTTCAAGCATGACTGTTGGGGTCCTTTGCATGTTTAAAATTCCACTTATTCCAAGTGATTCTTCAAATTCTTCATTGGGATAGTTGACAAAATTATGACAAAGGCTTATGCAAAGAATGACAGCTTCTCGCATAAGAAGAAGGATGCTCCGGTTGGAACGATGGGATTGCCTGAACTGAAGAAGCAAGATCTGTCCCGCCATGACAAACATCGAATTGGACTGAATTGTATGTGCAAACCATGGACTTGTTTGACCATTTGTTGGATGAAGAAGGATGCCAAACAGGGTTCCCAGGAGGATGCCATTCTGGATGGATCTAAAATATCTTGCTCATGAGGGACTGCTGCTGGAAGGATGTTTGTCAGACAAATCATCATGCTGGCTCTTATTTTTTGCTTTTAGATGATATTGAGATCACATCATTATAAATCTATCATTGGACGATTTTATAACTGGATATGCTGCTGTATCATCTTTGGGTTTCTTCTTGGAGCATTGTTTATATGTTTTTGTTCTACGCGTGACGCTCCTTCTTCTTGAATCCCTCCCTATGAATGACTCACTCTGGTATTTCCTCTGATAAATTCAGGGAAAGCATCAAGGTTTGGGGATTGTGGAGTTCTGGTCATGGCAATAGCAACAAGAAGCAATGCAGGCAGGCATGTGGTCGTGCTGGCAAATCATTTGAACAAATTTTATTGAGACGTCATTACTCCCATTGTTGATACAGCACTTATGAACCCCAATGCCAACTGCTGGAATCGATCAAATTTGTACCTTGTGTTTCCATGAGGTACAACGCCATCAAATTTATTCCAGGTATATCCTAAGGGTACAAAGAATCCCCGAGTGGGGTAGTGTTTTAAAAACTCAAAAAGTAGTACTCAAACTCCTTTATTGTGAAGGAGGATCACTCATACTTACCTTCTCCAGGAAGAGGTGCAACATTTGGGTCTGGGTCACAGGCATCCATGGTGGTGGGATGTTTTCCTATGAATGGAGGCACATCATTTTTTGTCTAAAAGCTTGTTGATGAATATTCAAACTCGCTCACCAGGATTTGATTTCATGCATCCAAGCAAGTGTAGCTTTCATTTAGTTCTACAGGGATTGACATGATGTTTTTAGGGAATGCCGGAATTATTCCTTATTGAGGGGTTCAGTTATGTCATTGATTGGGACAGAGGGAGTGCTGATGATTTATGATTAGCAGCCAGTATGCTCTCGTAGCTAGTTGAGGAGGGGCACCACCGTTAGTGCCGGGTACCAGCCACAGTCCTATTCATACCTTGTCGTCCTCGTTGTCTTGCTGAACTGGTATCTGGTATCATACTAGTGCTACTCAGGGGTCGGAATAGTTATACCAAATACTGACCGGGACAAAAATGTAGCAGCGGTTGGTGCACCGGTTGTGTCGGTGGCCATTTTTTTGGTTAAATGCATCGCTGACTTTATCACGGTTTAGTATTAGTATAACCATAGCCTTCTTTCACCTGCGGTCAGTCAACCGGTACTGCAATGGTCATACCGGTTAAAACCGGTTCATAAACTGTTGCGTGAGTACAGAGAGTACTGGATGATTTTGTACTGTAGCCCTGTAAAGTACTATCAAAGAGGTGACTTTGGTCGTAAGAATCAACAAATGACATGATGACAACAAATTCTTGCGCTGCAATTTATACATGTGCAAGTGTTTTAGAGGTTGCTAAGCTGGAAACTCCATTAAATATAAGAAAATTGTGCTCTCAAGTCATTCACATGAAATTCGTACGACCCAGTATCCTTGATAACCAGGAGGTTTTTCAGAATACCGCAATGTGGTAGTATACTGTGCCGCGGCAGTAGTTAGTTATGATTGGGCCCGGTATCAGGTCAGTCATAACCGGGGTGGCGTGGTAGTATTTGGTTAAATGACCACCAATGCACCACCGGTTTCCTGGTTTTTTTTAAATGCCAGTTTTGGTACGGTTAAAAACCGGGAAACCGGGTATACCAGAACCGGTAGTATAACTATTCCAACCCCTGGTGCTACTCATACCTTGTTCGATACCCGGTGTGCTGTTGAAAGAGGCGTTCGAGAATAACACGTGGGCTGCAGATCTACCGGTGGTACCAGGTATCGTACCTTGCTCTGTGCATACCTTGTAGTATTGTACGAGGAAAACAAATGTGCTACCGGCTACTCTCTAGTACCGGTATTACGTATTACACCAAACTACCGGTATTCCGGTAGTACTCTACTGGTACTGCTCGGAGATGGAAGGAACATGGAGGGGGACATTGGAGTTCGCAGTAGACAGTAGACAGTAGGCAACCTACTCAGCACGGGAGTACTGTTTCAATCTGACAAATTGTTTTATGCATATAGGAAGATATGAATATGCGTTGAAAACATTGTGTGTGTGTTCCAGTTTGATGTCTCTTTTGATCGTGGATTTCTGAGGGCCAGGTGTCAGGCCTGTAAATACAGCCGGGCGAGTAATCGGAGATGGCCATGTATGTGTATTTTAAACTTGCATTCGGTATAGTATAGATTATCTATAGACTACCGATAGTTGGAGGACTTCTATGAATACTGAGCACACAGTGGCACATGCTCTACCGCCTACCGGTAGTCCCATCTGTTTAATTCCAGCCCATTGTGATCAATGGGGAGAACGAGGAAAGTTCATCTTGTGATCGTCTATAGAATACATTATGACATTGTGAACTGATTGCTCTCTAAGCAGAACGACACCTGCTAGAAATCTCAGCCAGCAGAAGCATGGCTGGTGTCGTTCGGCGAGAATCCACCATCCGTGCTTTGGCCTCGTAGAACTTCTTCGTGGCCTTTTTCCACTTAGAAGCACCCTCCCGCAGAGCTTGACTAACCTTGACAAGGATCTTTTCCAAAGGTATGGACATCCATTCTGTAGAGTTGCTGGGATCTTTTCCATCGTTCTTGACCAAAAACCGCCCCCCTCGCGAATGGATCGTATTAATGATTTCATAGCAGACGTCTCGCTTGTCTGCGCGGCAGGTAAACTCCCAATACCTCTCACGATAGTGCATGACGAGGTCACGAAAGTTGCGGTTCCCGATGAAGTTGTTTGCCCCCTTTCCTCGTCCGCAAAGAACGTCGTGCCGAGTGACGCCCTCGGGTATGTTGAAGGGAAACGCACCGGGTGATGAATCCGCGTTTGACATTCCATCGTGCTCAACGCTCGAGTCGTCACTAACAGAGGAGTTTCCAAACATGACCGACACCGAATTTCCATGCTTGAATAGTACATCGGGGTTGCTCGCTAGTTTTTCAGGAGGGAAGGTTTCTGTTGAGATAATTGATGCATTGTCACGTTGTTTTTGATTGGCACTCTCCCAGTGAGATACTGCATACTGAGGGACCATTTCCTCCCTCGCCTTCATTTCGCCTCCATGTATAAGTTCAACGGGATGCAATTCATCGGCATCGTCGAATTGGTTCTCAACAACAGGCTCCATTTTGTTGTATCCTGGCTAGTTATGATTCACTCAAAAACACGAACGGATGCAGGGATGGAAGTCGTTGAGGTTGTTAATTGTAGTCATGCATGTTCACAAGTAAGTGCACTTAATGACTACAAGGAAGGTCAACGAGAACTGTAGATTAATATAGCCATCTAATTACTGGTGTAAACAACCCCTTTACCCGCAAACACGATTACGAACTCTCTGCTCTACTGCATATTCTACTGAAGGAAGAAACTGGAGAGCTCTGATAGAGTCGGACACGGGAATCGGGAGCGAGTCACGAGGATTAAAAAATTTCACTCCGAGTAGAGGGTATGTCATATGCGTACATACAAGTACTTGTAGTCCATCTCTCCAACTCCGACTCAAACGGCCCGGTTTTATCATATATATATATGATGATATGGTATGTATGATAGCATGGGATTGATATCATAAGGCGTGTGGATCCTTTCAGAATGCACTGAAATGACGTCATTTATGACGTCACAGTATACCGATCCCTTGACGAACTGACGAACGTACAGGATCCGATTAGAATGCAAGGAAATGACGTCAGCATTTTCGTCACAGTAATGAAGCTGCGTGGGACCATCATGTAGAGCACCTGTGACACGCGTAGGCCGAAGAAAACACGGAATCTTCGTTTCTCATTTCTTTCGTTGGTTTTCCAATACGCCTGCCCAGCCTCTGTCACGCCAGCCAGTTATTTTTTGAAATTTGTTATGAATGCAACAGCATACGTGACATACGTGATACGACACTCCGTTGGTCTATGATAACGGAATGATTTCCCTTGCTACGTGTGCATATGATGTTTAGCCCTGGGCCGCCACACGTACAACAGGGCGGCTTTTGCGGATTTTTTTCTACCACTAATGCCGCCACACGTACAACAGGGCGGCTTTTGCGGATTTTTTTCTACCAGTAATGCCGCCACTAGTACAACAGGGCGGCTTTTGCGGATTTTTTTCTACCAGTAAATGCCGCCACTAATACATCACGGCGGCATTTGCGGATTTTTTTCTACCACTAATGCCGCCACTACCTTAGTACAGCAGGGCGGCATTTGCGGATTATTTTCTACCAGTAATGCCGCCACATGTACACGACGGCTGCATTTGGGAATAATCGTCATCATAACTCATCACACCTTAATACATATCAAGCAACAATGTTGTATGAACTAATATATTTTTCAGTGTCTATGTGTTTGCCTTTTCTTCTTCATGCGCGTTCCTTACTTCTTCTTCGCCAGTCTGCTCTTCTCTGTCCACATCGCTTGTGGACATTTCAGCTGCCTTTCTCTTCGCTCTTGGTTTCTCGTAATCTTTTAATGACTTCCTCACCTTTGTGACAATTTGTTCGCGCGGCATTTGCTTCCAAACACCGTCCTTGTCCTTGTGGACAAAAGTATATTCTTCTTTTTCCAAGTCTTCAACCAATCGCAATGTAATTCCCTTCTTTCCATCCGGCGATGCATTCTTAAACTCCGATGCGACTTGGGAAATCTTTGTTCGATACACAGCATTATAAGGATTGCCCTTCGCCTCATTTCTTTTACCACACACAATTGCCCTTCCGGCTGGTGCTCCGTCCATCTGTACAAACGGACCTGGTGGTCTTTCTAACTTTCCCAACAACTTCTTGCTGCTTTCGCTCTTGTCGTGAGTCAGACGTTGCATGCGTCTCCTCATAACATCGATTGCAGATTCGATGCTCATTTCCTGCCATCCGCCATGCGTTGCTTTCTCCTCAACAAATCGAAAGCCTTCCTTTCTCAGTGTCATTACAATGTTTTTCAGAAGATTTCTTTTCTTGTCCGTCCCCATAAGCTTATCATATTGTGTAGCAAACTCGGAAGTGCGCTGAAGGTATGACCTTGGTGGCTTTGTCCCACGACCTATATCCATGTTGCCAAGCTCAAGAATAACGATAGGTGATTCTTGTTCCAAACTCTGCCTTATGCACGTCATTGTATCAAGTACGAGTGGAAAACGTTTCTTGTCGTGTAACATCCTGAAAACTGTCCACATCACTTCCTCTTTTGCCTGTTCCGAAGTACTCGTTCTAAAGTCTTCAGCGCAAATCCTAGCCAGGGGAGCAATATCCATCACAGATGGATAGCCGACACACGTCACAACTGTGTTGTGACGCCTTCCTTCAATTGACAAATCCCCCAATGTGGGTGAACCTCTGACAGTCTCCTCATTGTTGCAAGTATCATGCGGCGGCAACGTCTTTTTCCCTTTTCCTTTTTGTGTCTCTGACCCTTTTCTTGTTTTTTCATCTGTCGTGCCACCCAACGATATCCTTCCAATAAACTTATCGTTGGGTGGCAGAGGCGCATCTAATGCATCCAAAGGAACTCCCCTTCTCTGCCTAGTACGCAGCGTCTGCAACCTTCTTAACGGCGTCGTCTGAGACTCAGTGTTTCTCCTCCTAGGCTTTCTTGGCAACATCTTTCGAATTTGTTCTGATTCCAATTCGACTCCCTCTTCAATGTCGTCCTCATGTTCGATCTCAGAATCTGTGTCAACCAGATCGTTTAAGCCTGCATCCAAGGGCACTCGCACGGTCTCTTTTGGCTGTGAATTTTCTCTGGACGATTCCGGAAAAGATTTCTTCTTCCGAAACTCGTTGTTTGTCATCAAACTCTTTCGAACACCTGCTGGAGCCACCGTTACTTGCACGTTCCCTTGCTTTCCGGAATTCTTACCAGTCGAGTTATGAATACAATTTTTTGCCTTTCGCTTTTGGGGGATTGTCTCTCCCAGTTGTTCTGAATCCGATTCGATTTTTTCTTCAATCTCAACGATGTCAGAATCCAAAGCAACGAGAGAGTCTAATCCTGCAGCCACGGGAACTACCACATTCAATGGTTTCCATGAATTACCACCACCGCACAAGTCGGAAACCTTTTGTAGGTTGAGGCATTTTGATTTCTTTGTGATCCTTGTTATTTGGAATGATGAATTTCTGATACTCGGTTGCCTCTTCCCGAGACGATCCCAACTGGGTGCTTGCAATTCTGTCAATCACTTGAAAGATGCATAACCGCATGCCCTTAAGAAATGCAGTCAACTTTGCTTTCTGACTGGGAATTGAAACGCCCATTCCTGATAGTGATACCTCATTCTTATCGTGTTTGAAATTGATGCTCTCCAACGAAAGACAAAAATCTAGAAGAGAAACGAACGCCAAGATTCCACTTTCGTTCTGCAATTTTCCCTTCTGTTCAAGGAGAACATGATACGCATTGGGAACTTTCAAACACAGGAAACGTCCATGCTTAACGTCATCGTCGTCCTTGTTGTTCAGTGTATAACCAAAATTGAAGTCTGCCGTTGTATAAAGATCATGAAACTCCTCCATGGTTTGAAACCATGGTGCGATCACCTCATCTTTCAATGATGTGGCTTTGGCACTTCTTTTCTCACCTACTTTGGTAGGAATTGCTTGGATT
The DNA here is from genome assembly GCA_022925895.1 of Fragilaria crotonensis. NCBI lineage: Eukaryota > Bacillariophyta > Fragilariophyceae > Fragilariales > Fragilariaceae > Fragilaria > Fragilaria crotonensis. Next base: position 18,504 of record JAKSYS010000446.1, read on the forward strand.
ATCAGGTATGCAAACGTGAGGAAAAAACAGCACTGCACTGGCGCTGCACAATCGTCGTCCGTTGGATCAAAGTGCAGAAAACCACATTCAGTACCACGTTTTTTGTCAATCATTCCCGCGTTTACCGACATGAAACATGACCACGACGAATCTTCATCATGTTCTACCATAATCGCAATGTAGGGCTTGATGAATAGGTTCTTGTTCTGCAAAACATAACTCAGCACTGGAATGGAGGCATCCATGAACCTCTTGTAATCAATTTTTGGATGAAATGTAGAGAACGATGTCTCGACATCCTGCCCATCATTCGTTTCAATCATGCGGCGAGCACTGCAATACAAACTGAAAAGCACCTGCATTGTCGATACATTCCTCATGATGTCAAGGGGAATAATTGTTAGCATCTCCCTCCAAATCTTTGCTTTCTTGTGTCGCTGAACCCAAGCAATGATAACCTCATAGACATCAACTGGAAAATTTTGATAACCTGTCGCCCAGCATCGTGAAAGCCAACAAACACTAGCCTCTACATTCCCAAGCGTTATTCCACCATAGAAGACTTCGTTTTTTAGCACTGATGCTGCACCTGACGATTTGATGTCCGGAGCGCAATGTTCGACGTCATCCAAACATAGTTTTCCTGGTAGACGAGCATATGTTGAATGCTCGTCCATCTCATTCGGATCGGGATTGCTGAAAAATCTCGTCTTGTACTGGAAGAACGAGGTTGATCCAAATTTTCCATGTAGCCACGTCAAATCTTGGCTGTATCCCAAATAGTTGTGGAGGGGACTCGTGTCAACCTCATTCGAAAAAGCGTCTTTCAAACCCGACGGAAATGGTAGTGTCTCATTCTTCTCACGAAATCCGCGGTTAATATAAAAATGAAACGCATTATGATTTTGCCTTTCGTTTGCCTTCAGATACATGTGAATCGTGGCCTTCCCCCTCCTTACCCGGAGTACTTCGTACACAAGGGAAAGCATGAACGATGCCATTCCATAACTTGTATGATTGGATAATGTTCCCAGGAACAATACTACCGCCCACTCGTTTTGTGCCAGGAAGGTTATGGCACAGACTGCTTCTGTTTTTTTTCTGTTCAAAACAGCAATTGTTTCACCCTTGCGTAATGCAGGCAAAATTGATTGACGATCTGAATATTCGTCGAATATGGAGTGGTACAATGAATGCACAAGATGACTCACATCATTCGACTCTTCTTCACCAACGAAATGAACAACATAATATTCCTGAAGCCACGTAGGACATTCTTTCTTTTTTATGCGAGGGTGCCATTGCACCATGGCAATGAATTTCTTAAAAGCTGGTGATTCCTCCCCATCAAAGGGATGGATGCCTCTTACATTTTTCATTTTGGACATGCTGTAGCTACTGGTAGAAGTAGTCGTGGCGTCGATGGGCGGGATTTGTGGATAATATGGTACCAGCAATGCACCCAAGTAATTTAATGAATGCTGCCAAGATGCGGCATTTGCGGATTATTTTCTACCAGTAATGCCGCCACTCCTAGACGTTGGCGGCATTTGGCGGCATTTGGCGGCATTTGCGGATTTTTTTCTACCACGAATGCCGCCACACGGACAGCAGGGCGGCAATTGCGAATTTTTTTCTACCAGTAATGCCGCCATACTGACAGCAGGGCGGCAATTGCGAATTTTTTTCTACCAGTAATGCCGCCATACTGACAGCAGGGCGGCAATTGCGAATTTTTTTCTACCAGTAATGCCGCCACTTGCGAAAATTCAGTGCGTCAGTGGCGCAAACGTCATCAAAGAACATGTTGTTCAGAACTGCACTCCAGCAGTTCTGAACAACATAATTTGCCATCTCATTGTTAGCGGATGTTGAAGGATCAACGCGGAAACCTTTGTGAGGCGTAGTACAGTTGTGAAAAAGGACACCGCTAGCCGTGACATTGTTCATGGTAGCAGCAGATCCGAGATCAACGGGGAAACGATCATGAGGCGTAGTACCGTTGGGAACAAGGACAGCGAGGAAACCTTTGTGAGGCGTAGTACAGTTGTGAAAAAGGACACCGCTAGCCGTGACATTGTTCATGGTAGCAGCAGATCCGAGATCAACGGGGAAACGATCATGAGGCGTAGTACCGTTGGGAACAAGGACAGCGAGGAAACCTTTGTGAGGCGTAGTACAGTTGTGAAAAAGGACACCGCTAGCCGTGACATTGTTCATGGTAGCAGCAGATCCGAGATCAACGGGGAAACGATCACGAGGCGTAGTACCGTTGTGAAGACCGACAACTCCTCTATCTTTGATGTTGGCAGCACCAAAAAACAAGGCTTCCAACACGTGTACAAATCAAGGAACACTACTTCAAGTTGCAGAGTCCAGGTGGCGTACAACTTGTCAGTACAGTACTGTTATCCTCGAAGCAAGCAGGCGGTGAAACGCGATAAAGCAAAGAAGAAGAAGATAGATTGCCTGCAGATCATTTCTTCATCACCACGGCATGCACTGTGCAAGGCCTTCTTCTTGAGCAGTAGACCTATCTTCTATAGTGGAACACTGGACACGACTGCGATCCTTCCACATAATATTGGTAATCCAATTGTTCTATCGGTCACTGAACATCTGCAAGTTGTTGACACTATTTCTGGAGCCCGATTGGAATCGGCATGTGGAGACACTGTATTCACGTTGATTCCGAGACAGGCTGCGATCAACAAGTTGACGCATGTCAACAAAACAATCATCTCGCTTTACGCACTAGAGGACGCGCAAACAAAAGCTGAAGTACGAGGAAAGAAAAGGGTTACAATTTCAGAAACGGATGGAAGGTACACAACCGTCGGTCTAAAACCAAACAGAGGTACTCCTGGCATTACAGAGTCTTGGCCAAAGAAGTTAAGCGTATGCGCGCGGAAGAATATTTGCAACTTAATGACTAGATGTGAAGAAGTTGCAAAAGGGTACATACCCTCAAATGCAATGCGAGGACTGCGAATTGCACAATTGCTTGTGGATTGGCCAGAAATTGACGGAATTGCATCGCAGGCTATCTGGGGAAGTCTTGCCTGCGGAAAGAATTACTACTTGAATTCACATTTGGACGATGATTTCTTTTATTCCTTGACTACCATTGCTTCTGAATTTGGACTTCAAGAAGATGTTGATAAATACAGAATGGATGCGAAAATCTGCAACTACTTCACATTTGCAGAACAAGGGATAGCTGTCGCGCTGAGGCCGGGAGATATGCTTATTTTCAATCCAAGATATCACCACTGCTTGTCATCACGCACTGACTCTTACCGATGTAAGGATGTTTTTTGTCTATCGTTGTATCTGAAAACTGCAATTGTAGGAGGAAATGACAACTCACAGCCCTGAATAACAACATTTGTTGCGGCTGTATTAGAGTGGCGGCATTAGTGGTAGAAAATATTCGCAAATACCGCAGTGATGTATTAGTGGCGGCATTAGTGGTAGAAAATAATCCGCAAGTGCCGCCGACGTCTAGGAGTGGCGGCATTACTGGTAGAAAAAAATCCGCAAATGCCGCCGTCGTGTATGTGTGGCGGCATTACTGGTAGAAAATAATCCGCAAATGCCGCCGTCGTGTACATGTGGCGGCATTAGTGGTAGGAAAAAATCCGCAAATGCCGCCCTGCTTGTACGTGTGGCGGCATTAGTGGTAGAAAAAAATCCGCAAATGCCGCCCTCTTGTAGGAATGGCGGCATTACTGGTAGGAAAAAATCCGCAAATGCCGCCGTCGTGTATGTGTGGCGGCATTACTGGTAGAAAATAATCCGCAAATGCCGCCGTCGTGTGCAAATGGCGGCATTACTGGTAGAAAATAATCCGCAAATGCCGCCCTGCTGACTAACGTAGTGGCGGCATTTACTGGTAGGAAAAAATCCGCAAATGCCGCCGACGTCTAGGAGTGGCGGCATTACTGGTAGAAAATAATCCGCAAATGCCGCCGTCTACCGTGAGCATGTGCAACGTGAAACGCCTAAAATACAATGTTTACCATACATCTATGACGCAACATCACTTCAACCACACCAAGCCGAAACTTTTGATTTCTTCACTTTCCCAACAGGGCATGATGACACCACTCCACCAATGGGTGGTGGTTTCTCGGACGCAAGGTTTGCCTTTTCAACAGAAATAAGCTTGTCGAGAGCTTCCTCGACCGCTAGTCCACGCTCTCGGCAGTTTTTTGATGCCGCAACAATACTCACTAGCTCCTTTACTCTTGGCATGAACATGTCGTATGGATTGTAAAACAACGAATCTGGGAACTCGTCCTGATGGTGAACACGTGATCCAAAGTCAATACAATCACTATCCACTTTGGATTTGATGAGCCAGGCATCATCGTCATCATCGTCATGGTAATCATCGCCACTGCCGCCATCATGACAGTCATCACCCAATTCATGCTGCAAATGAACTTCTTGGGACATGGAGATTGGAACATTTGTTGAACTGTGCTTAAGGGCAACCATCACCTCATCCCGTGAGTAGTTTATTACCTGGTTGATTACGGAGTCTTTTTTGAAAAGTAATGCTAGGCAGCGTTCTGTTGCATTCCGAAATGTATCATTCGAATTCTGTCCAAATTGATACACACGACGAAATGGTGAAACTGTGTGGTCATGGTTCTTTTCTGAAAAGGTAGGTCCTCGGCACTCATTTCCTCGAAGTGTGTCCAACTCTCTTTTTATGTCAGCCTCAGTAGATGTGCAATCGTGGACATTCTTCATTGCAAAGTACAGATACGCTTTCCACCAACGTACTGAAATGTCGTGGTGAGTGATCACGGACTTGGCCGCATAGTACATCTTTACATGTACCAAATGCTGGCACACCATGCCATTGCATTCAAAGTACTGGCAGTCACACAGGAGACAGCGACGATCCTCAAAAGAATGCAAAGTAACGGTGTACACTCTATGAAAACGGGGTACCAATGAATGCACCTCCCGTTCAACAGACCTGACAACAAGCCACCTGTCGTTGCTTGTTCTCCAAGACGCATAGTTCTCGCACTCCCGAATAGCAAATTTCAACATGAATTCTGCTGGGAGAGTAACATCGTTGACAGTCAGTGAGGTACTCCAGGTTGCTCTTCCAAGCAACGCCGTAGCAAGATGACGACGATAGAGGTCAAACTTGTTGCAATCCATATCCAGCTGAATTTTTGCCGATTTGTCGATTGCATGCTGTGGAAGTACACGGGAAGGACCAGATTTGATGGCGTGATTGGTCCCTTCATGACCAGAGTTCGTAGTGGTTTCAAAGTGCCTAACGCCCTTCCGCAAGTAGAAACAATAACTTTGCTCATGTGGAATGATACAACCACGGATGAAGTCCAACAGTTTCTCTCCACCATCATCGCCAAAAATGGCCTTAATAACATCTGACTTCAAGTAAATAATTAATAGGGCCTTACTTCTGTAGTCACATCGATCATGTTAGGTACAGTCAACAACATACATGTGGATACCCACCAAATAATTTGACTTACACTTCATATTCTTCTTTGGAATCTACCCCGCGGCGCATCCAGCTATACAGCCAGTTTTGAATTACTCTCACCTGACTTCTTGCAGCATCTCTCTTTCCCTTCCGAAAGCCTAAACCTCTACATTCTCGTCTCCAGCCTTGATGAACAAGATGCCATCCACAGCGACTACGAACTGCATTGACAAGATATGTCGCAATGGCATAGTCGACCTGCGCCATTTCTTGGGAGTCGCCATCTGTCATGACAAGCTTAACCAACCGCAGCGTTTGAGTACCTAAGAGCACAGGAAGGGCTTCTTGAAATAACCAACGGAACAACCAAGATCTTTCATTTGGGGCAAAGCATCTGACCACTACCATCACATTTCCGTCCGAGTCCTTGACAGAAAGAGTAAGCAAGGGTCTGCTTTCATTGTTTGTCTCATGCGTCCCATCGATGCAAACAACTTCTGGAAAGGCTTGAAAGAGACGTCTACCATCTGGCAACACCCAGCAACATGCAATAAGAATGTCCTGGTCGTCCCTTGCTCCGACAGGCGTGCCTGCTTCTCTGGGCATATTCCTTGAAATCGGCAGTCTCTGTGACCTCCAGAGGTACAGACTTATGGGCTGGGGCGCTTTCCATTGTGGTCACCATGGAAAGGCTCGTTAGATTAACCCCATCATCAACAGGATTGCCTTCGGTTCGTGCAGCCTTGCGATTTTGACCACGCATTTCTTTCGTATTCCCATTATGAAACAGACAGACAAATGATGCACCAATTTTTTGGAGATAATTCAGCATACTGTCTGACGGTGACATATCAGAGGGTAGTGCAGCACCCTGAGGTGACGAATCCATTAAATCTTGTGCCATTCGGGAGAAACCTTGAACATAAGCCATCTGTCCGCGTGTAAACAGCTCACCAGTACTGCTTCGGGTGAACAATGCAGCTTGTGAGGGCAGGATATTGGCAGCAGCCATTGCAGCTGCATTTTCCAGGGTTGGAGCGTCCAGAAAACGTTTGCGATTGGTTATCTCGTTACGAGACATGGGTGGGTGACCCCTATGCTGGTTGTCTCCGACCCCACAGACTAGATGAAAGCTGTACTGGTCCAGTCGGATGACAATTTTGGCAGAACAAGTGCACCTTGTATCGCGTTGCGTGCAATTACGTCGTCGCAATGCCTTTCCTGAGTTATTGGAACCACGAGAGTTTTTTTTGTCACCAATATAGGTTGTCACACGATAAGCATCGGCTTGGGCACCATCCAAACGCTGATGATACTTTCGGCCGTTACTGCACAACAAAACACGTTGGTCCTTGCAGGCTTTAGCACTACTTCCATTAGATATCAGAGCACAGTTACCATGAGATCTGGCGGCTTGGCATAAATCAGTGATAAGTTTTTGGCCTCCAGAATCCTTGCGAATCCTCCCACAGTAGGGTACAGCAATGGACTGAAGCGCACAATAAACTTCATGGGGCCTTTGTATAGGGAACTAGTAGTGTACTCGAACAGGTCGTGCTTCGTTTCCGATGAGGCACAGAAATCTTCGGAAGGTAAGCAAAGGTGTCCATTGAATGGGAGCGACCCAATCCACGTTGCAGTCTTGAAAGCAGTTAAAAAAGCATCCACAGGCTTTGTAGGGGAAACTACTAACTTGTCTGGATCCTAAAGGCAGAAAAACGAATGGAGAGAGCATCGTGTGAGCATCGAAGAGTATTTTGGGAAAGCAACACGGATTGAAGCAACAAAAACAAACGAACCATGGTGTGGACCATAAAAGGTTGAACCTGTGGTAAATTGTGGCGGAAATGTTGTGGGTATTCAATGTTATTATCACATTTACAGACGGATATTTTTATTACTGTTCAAACAAATGTCGGGCAGATTTATGTTCCTTATCCATGACGAAGTTTTGACTAAGGTTGCTTGAAAAATGGCTCCTGTTGAAGCGAAAAAATGAAGATTCCAAAAAGTTAGATTCTGCGACAAAAATGTTGACGTCATTTCCTTGCATTCTAATCGCTTCCAGTACCTACGGTCATAGCGATTGATGGGAAGACAGCAACAAAATAACCTATTTTCGTACCAGGTACTGTACTGTAAAGAATGGATTGGTGAATGCAATTTCTGTACAATTACAGAGTGGACAGGTGGACAGTGCACAGTGCTTTCAATTCGCTTTTTGAAGTCACATTTGGGTGACGTTTCATCTCCGGGGGACGAACGTTCGAAAAAGTTCCCGTGTCTATGATAGCCACACTAAAAAGGCAGTGTGACCCATTCAAAATGGAATCTGTGTGTGTCGATGTTGTGGCCACACTGCGTGAAACCCGGCGGAAATTAATGTTTTAAACATGTGTCTCAGTGGGCACACTGCCGATGCGCTTAAAACATTTGAATGTGTTGTCTAGTGTGTCAGGTTAAGACAATGTCTAAGAAGGTACATCTTTGCACTTGTTGAAAGGTATCACGTGGTTCTACATTCCATAATTCTGCAAGAAGGATATCAAATTTTTCTGTGTACCTGGCTGGTACTTTCCAGCAGTATGATGATGTCAGTTGATCCTCAAACACTTAAGCAACACCATGAGAGCATCCTCACAACAACCATTCAGCATTCCAATCCTCTGACAAGAAGGCAATTTCTTTTTTGGATGCGTAATCAGGAAAAGTGGAGTGTGATTAGAACAGAAGGGAATCCAACAAAGAGTAAGGATGTCTTTGATCTGCTGCTGCCTTTCAAAAGTGGTGAAAAAGGAAGAATTGTGAAGCAGCCAGGGTGTGCAATCTCACTTAGCTACAATGTCTGATGGTAGGAAAGGAATTTGAGAGTACTATGCATAAAGTTTGCCTGAAGCTGGCAATGACAATGATAGTATGCAGACTACAGCTCACACATCATCATGGAAAAGGTCTGGTATCAGCAGAGTGCTTGTCAATTTTCAATTCCACATTATTGCTCAAATTGCTGAGTCCACCCTGGTTGTACTTGAGCGCATTTCTTATGAGCATGATAAATTCTCTTGTCATTCATTGAAAAATACAAATAAACTGGTCGAAGATGTGAACAACGAACAACATGCCCTACGCGCGAAGTAATCAGTTTTATTTTTGGTGGCTAATTTGTAGCTAGTTTTAAAGGGGTTAATAGTTGCACCTTATTAAAAGTTATGAGACTAGTTTAAAGGCAAGAGAGCAGTCCCATTCTTGGTGGGATTGGACTGTTCTCTTTCATTCATCTAGGAGACTCAGTGAGTTTCCAAGAGATGTCAAACAGTTCTCATTCTACTGTTGTACGGTTGTACTGTTGTACAGGATCAGTGTTCTATTGTTGCACTGTACTATGGTATTACTAGTCTACCGGTATATCCAAGTACTACACATGGCCATTGTATTGTAGTACTGGATACTAGTAATATAGTATACTGTATCGCACTACGCTAAGGGCACGTGCGGTGTACTGCACTCGCTTCCCTAATTGGGCGGTACGCGTTCTTTATATGGGGTCAGTCGACGTATGTTAACACGTTCATTGACAATACCACGTTGAATGCGTACTGCACCATTAGCATAGGTTTCAGTAATCCGATAAGGTCCCGTACGTGGGGCGGACAATTTGGAGATCAGTCCTGGTTTTTCCAATAGGACTTTTTCACCAACACGGTACTCGTGTTCAATGCGTTTTGCATTTTCCTTTTTATTATTGGCGTTAATAGTGTCTTGCTTACGTTGTCGTATTCTAGCCCAATCCGTTTTTAATTGGATAGGTAACAACATGTCGCGTCCAAATACTAACTGTCCGGGTGTAGCATCTAACGTAGTATGTACTGTACTACGTATTGCCCATGCGGCTGCACTTAGGAACGGTCCCCAAGGGTCATTCGCATCGAGTTCTTTGTGTTCGAGTTCGAATGTCCGAAGTGCATTGCCAAGTACTTGATGTACTCGTTCTACAATACCGTTTGATTGTGGATTGTAACTAGATGACGGTTTTTCTTTCATACCATAATTTTCGCACATCTGTTTGAATTGTGCTTTGAATTCTGAACCGTTATCATACCCTATGTATTGGGGTCGTGGATATCTTGTCAACCACGTATTATTAAACGCTTCCATGACAGTATGTGCATTTTTGTCTGGTATAGAAATGACTTCGAACCATCCTGTCACGGGGTCGATCATAGTCAATGCACGAAGTGTATGCGTGGACGTTGGAGTACGTACCACGTATGGTCCAATCAAGTCTACGTTTACGAGACCAGGAAGTTCTTCAGCTTCCTTAGGAGGTAAGTGTCCATACTTCTTCCTTTGTTTCTTAAATAGTTGACACGTACGACATGTCTTACAGAATGTCTCAACGTGACTACGTAATTTGGCCACGTACATGTTTGACGTATCGTTGCCTCAGTGCGTGATTCGCCTGGGTGTGCTAGGTACTCATGATACCAAGCTACTACGCGTTGTTGAAGTTGAATAGGAATATATATTTTTCCTGGTGCGTAATGACCTCAACTCCTTCAATCGTTTTGGTATTGAAGTTCTGACTTTTTGATTTCGTACTTCTTCGTTTAAGTTCATTATCTAACCGTTGGTATTTAGCGATTAGTGTAGGACTTAACGGAAAGTCAGTTTCTTTAACGTCCGCCTTTGTCATGAAGATGTAAGCCATACTATCATTCGTAGGCTCTGTTGGTAACTTCTCATTGAAGTTCGCATCTAATCGTGACAAGGCGTCAGCAATGACGTTCTTTTCTCCTTTTATATGTAGAAAGGTAGGTCCAAACTCTTCTATTAGGAGTCTCCATCGTATAATACGATCGGTGGACATTTTCTGATATAGGAGATTCTTATGATCTGTATGTACTATCAGTTTTTGACCTAATAGTATATTTTTGAATTCCTTAAGTGTTTCTACTATGGATAACAGCTCTTGTTCACCAGTCGTGTAACGTTTTTGAGCGCTGTTAAGTTTCCTACTGTAGAAAGCTAACGGACGGTCATTTTGCATTATGACTGCTCCCAGTTGATAATCACTGGAGTCCGTATAAATGTGAAAGTCTTTTGAGAAGTCAGGATAAGCCAGTAATGTCTCTCGACTAATTATGGCCTTAATGTCTTCAAATGCTTTCTGTTCTTTATCATGCCAAATAAATTTAGCTTTGGCAGAACACAGCGCCGTAAGCGGTGCTAGTATGTGACTTCTACGTCGCCACATGTCACGGTAGTAATTGATCATACCTAAGAAACGTCTTAACTGCCGTTTGGTAGTTGGTGGTGTCAGCCGCATAATCGCTTCCACTTTCTTAGGTTGAGGTTGGATACCGCGACGAGTAATCCAATAGCCTAAGTAATCAATCTCGGTCACAGCGAACGAGGATTTGAAGGTTAACGGCAAAGCCAACATCAGTTAGGCGTTGCAACACGAGTTCAACATGCTGAAGATGGTCCTCGTAGGAACCTGCTGTTGTAATCAGTATGTCATCTAAGTGCGCGCACATTAGGCAAATCGCCCATAATGTCATTAATTATGGCCTGAAAGATGTCAGGACTGCCATTCAAACCCATAGGTAGGCGACAGTAGCGATATTTGCCCCAGGGTACAATCATTGTACATAGATAGCTGGATTCTTTATCCAGTACAATATGGTAGTAGCCCATACTTAAGTCCAGAGCCGTTGCCCAATTAAACCCTTCAAGTTTCTGAAGAAGGTCTGCAATCTTGGGTAACGGGTATGGTTTACGTTTTATGTACCTATTAAGTACACGAAAGTCCGTTAGGACTCGAACGTCACCAGTCTTTTTAGGCTGTATGAACGTTGGTGCCGCCCACTCGGAGTCATTGCACTTCGTTAATACTCCTATGTCACATAGGCGTTGAATTTCTTTCTTCGTTGTTTCCTCGTAGCATTTTGGTACAGGGAACGGACGAGCGTGATACGGCTTCTCATCCTTACTTAAGGGCCGTAGTTCGAGATGTACAGGCGGTACATTAAGTACGCCCAGTCCTCCACGAAACAACTTCGGGTACTTTCGTAGCGAACGTACGAGTTGTTCTTGTTGATCGTTATTTAGGTGCGTATCCATGTGCGTAGTCATCTAGATCTAGCACTATAGTCTGCATCAGTATACGTTTCTCCTTGCTAAACAAGTCAGATACTTTCTAGTGCGAGACTAGTTTTTAAACAAGAGCAGTCCCATTCTTGGTATTGACTGTTCTCTTGGATGTGAGTCGAGATGTCAAACAGTTCTCATGTTGTACGGTTGTACTGTTGTACAGGATCAGTGTTCTATTGTTGCACTGTACTATGGTATTACTAGTCACGGTATATCCAAGTACTATACATGGCCATTGTATTGTACTGGATACTAGTAATATAGTACTGTATCGCACTACGCTAAGCTCTGTACTGCTGCTTCCTTGAGTACCGTAGGTTCGATACTGTGGTAGTAGATAGCTGTAGCATTCTGTAGATCGGATATTACGTGTTTTTCTTTCATGGGAATTTCTACACCTTCCCATACTATCCGTTGGGTATTGAAATTAATTTCGATACCTAATTCTGATAGTAAATCTGCACCGATGATCATGTCATACTGTGCATTCTTGCGCAATGTATGTGTGTCCTCGTGACACACCCATTGTACTATCTTTGACGTACTAAACTCGGGTAATTTGAATTTATTTCCCGTTGCAGTTTTGTTACGAATTGACCACCCATAGTGTGCCATCGTGTATGTGATGTTTTGAATACCGGTCCAGTTAAGCCCCGTATCGCATCCTTAAGTATAATTGTCGCAGATGCTCCAGTGTCTAGCAAAATGCGAACGATGCCGGGTTTGCCTGTTCCCATCACTTCGCCCACGACTTCGGTGGTTTTGTGTTTTTGTTTTTGTCTCTTACTGCCATGGCCATCTTTGGATGGCAATATCTCACTAGAAAATAAACCAAAGTAGATGGAACTTTCGTCACTATCTTCTTTAGTCTCTACTGTGCTAATTGTTGTCTTGGGACTGAACATTTCCACGATTTCTGCATCCGAATTCTCGGGTGTAAAGTCGCGGACCTTACGCTTGCCAGACTTCGGGTTGCGTGGAAGACGCTCAAGGATAGCGTTAAGCTGCTCCTGCGTCATCAAGACATTTCGGTCAGTAGAACCGACATTTTCTTACCAGGTTTCTGTTTCCCTTGTTCTCAGGGTTAAACCAACAGTCTTTTGTAGTATGATTCGTACGACCGCAATGCGCACACTTCTTATACTTAGACGACTGTGTTTTGGCGTTGCCATTTTGTCAGCGGACTTACCGATCCAATTGCCCTTTTCGTGCCCTCAGGGTTATCGGTTTTGTCCACCTTACGACGTTTGGCCTCAAGTGCCTGTCTGAGTTCAAGTTTCTCAAAATAATCAACAGTGCCTTGAAAATCGAACTTATAAAGCTCGATGTTCGCACCAAGAATGACCGCTTGCCATTCTTCAGGCTTCGCCTGGTTGAGAATTTGAATCAAGTCGTCATCAGACAATTTAGACGGTTCAGCCTTACCTTCTTCCCGTGGAAAATACGGTAAATAATTATTTAGCTCGCGTAAACGCGTAGCAAAGTTACGAACCGTATGACTTCCAAGACGTAGGTAATGCTGCATGTACACCACCTGCTTCTGGTACGCATGCAAGATTGGGAAGTAAGACTTACCAACTTCCGTCATTACCAGCTGGAAAATCTCATTTGGAGTCTTCCTCTGTCGTGCGGGACCCGCTACGTTCTCCGTATCGAGTCTACGCCACGTTTGCTGGAATTTGTCTCTTGCACTGCCCTTAAGTAGTGCAAGCGCCATAGACGCTTTTTGTTCGCCAGACTCAAGCGGATAGTCACGAATGACCTCCTCGAGCTCTATGCGCCACTTCACCCACGCTTCTGGCGAGGTGTCGTAGTCTCCAAACAAACGAATTCTCTTTTCGATATTTTTGGAGTTCGCATTTCCGGCTTCAATCGGGACGTCGATTTTTTATAGTTGCCCTCATCGTCAGATTTCTCTGTCGATTTCTTGGGCCTATCGAAATAAATCGACGGCGGATTCAACGCGAGGTTCGACTGACGGAATGCGACATGTTCCGCAGACGAATTTTCAGACGCTTTGCGCTTACCTTTATTTTTGTTCGTCATGGTGATGTACTGACCACTGGGAGTGAATTCACTGTGCCCTACGCGCGAAGTAATCAGTTTTATTTTTGGAGGCTAATTTGTAGCTAGTTTTAAAGGGGTTAATAGTTGCACCTTATTAAAAGTTATGAGACTAGTTTAAAACAAGAGAGCAGTCCCATCCTTGGTGGGATTGGACTGTTCTCTTTCATTCATCTAGGAGACTCAGTGAGTCTCCAAGAGATGTCAAACAGTTCTCATTCTACTGTTGTACGGTTGTACTGTTGTACAGGATCAGTGTTCTATTGTTGCACTGTACTATGGTATTACTAGTCTACCGGTATATCCAAGTACTATACATGGCCATTGTATTGTAGTACTGGATACTAGTAATATAGTATACTGTATCGCACTACGCTAAGGGCACGTGCGGTGTACTGCACAACATCAGCCATTTCAGCTTTTATTGGGGTCAATGAATCATATCTATTAAATATTGTGGTCACTTGGATTGTGTCACAAAATATACAATTGTATCTGCCAGCAGGAATGGAATCTCCGTACTTCTTTTGTTTTGTGATGACTTTTGGATTCCAGAGGGATGGCCAAAGGCAAAGTCAACGATACAATCATTTATGACAAAGGTGTGAATTCAATGAGGAAGAGGAGAATGCAAAGAGATCATGGTTGTATTCACACAGTAGTAGTGATCATAAGCTTGCATGTATGTATGTTTGATCTTGCGTATCCGCAAAGACACAAGGGGTTGCAACTAGAAAGGGTTACTACTAGGTCGCGTTTTAGATGTATATGACAATAGAGAGTTGCCAGCCACATCCAGATGTGAAGATTGGTGCTGTTCTATGTGGTGGCGGTCCATGTGTTTACAAGGAGACAAATCCAGCTTTCGAAGCCGCAACAACGCTGATGGACTCGTTTGGTCTGAGCCACATTGTGAGGAAGAGGCTCCCTGATTCAGCTTGCCTTGTGCTTGGTAAGACATTGATGTGGATGATCACTTTGCCTTATGCTGATGATCATGTCCCTGTGGAAGTTAAGGATAAGTTGCTTTAAAATTGGGCTCACATTTGCGGTGGCAGCAATTCGGAGGTGGATGCGGAACAAAGTGCGATAGATAACAGTCCTTTGCAAAACTGGCGGTTGTGGTGTTGAGAGATATTTCAGACAGTATTCATTGATACAATTGGGGAGTTGGAGCAGGGTTGAGAAGGTGTTGCGGAGGTAATAGAGCTTTTGGTATGCAGGGATTGCATGAAAACTTTCGAAATCAGTTCTTAATGGAAATGTAATCATGTCTATTGGCAGCCAGACAAGACAATAGTGAAATGAAGAGTTATTGCTGGCCACTGGATTAAAAAAGTATGGAATGATATTTTGGGATTGTGAATGGAAATGTTCAACAACTCATCATGCAACCAACAAGAAACGCGACAGTTCAGTGACAGCGGTGACAAATCAACAACAGAACCAAGGGGGTTGGCAGCCCAGCGTGCAGGGGGCAACTGTGTAATGGTGCTTGCAACCTCATACGAATGTCCCGGAGTCTTATGGCCCTATACTGAGCGCAGTTTCTCCAAGCACAAAATTGTGTGGGACTTGATAAGTGGCCATGCCAGACAAGGCCACACAGCAGCTGATTTGGTCATAGATAGAATCTATGCAGTGTATGGAGGGCAAACTAGTGTGAGCAACATCATCAACGGATTGAAACAAGATTTAAAAAATGGTACGACGAACCCAAACCTTGTCATTATTTATTAGCATAAACAAGTCGCTCGTGATTGTCTCGTACTCCGAGTACTCCTTTACTGTGCAGACACCGTTCCCTGGGAGCTCGGAGCGGTATGTCATACTGTCATACTACTATGTCACATATTTTTCCAAGTCCAGGTGTAAGATGGAAAAAGCAACAGTACCGTACTACAGTAGATTCAATAGTACAACGGTAGTAGTGTACCAGGCAGCTGTACTCAAGTACCAGTACAGTACCGTACACAGAGACCATACACACAGTGCCATTACCAAGGTATGCGCTCTAGGTAGTACTGGTACTAGTACCAGGGTACGAGTACTCAAGACCCCAGACATCACGTTGAAATGGATCTTGAGACGTCATCCCGTCGGTCAGTTCATTGTTGATCTGTGTGGATTGCCAAGTTCATGGGCTCACATCATGACGGTCCTACTGCCACCTGACATACTACCGGGCACAATTTAAGCGAGTTTATCAAGATCATACGAATAAGTCAAAGCGAATCTATCCAAGACAATGATCAGAACACTCGTTGAGACTCTCTCTCAGCTCACCAAAGATGTCTTCAACTACATCCCTCCTGGTGTCTTTGTGGCGTTCGCAGCCGCCTTCCTCGTAGAAGGAAAATACTTCAAGCAGTTCCGTCAGGAATTCGTCGGTACCTTTCTCATGATTGCGTGCACCTTTTCGGCTGGAAAGTGGGTGGGAAAGGACAGTATTGAAGTTGCTTGGACCGCTCATTTTCTAGGTGTCATCGCTGCGGATTACTTCGGCGGTGGACCTCACGTCAATCCAGCTGTCACCCTCAGCATGTTCTGCCTGGGAAAGGCGTCCTACACTGAAGCTTACATTCAGTGGCAGCGCAGATGGCTGGAGGATTGCTTGCCTTTCCCATCTATCACGCCATTTCAGATTTCATGGGTTGGACCTCATTTGGCGGACCTGAGTTCAAAATGTATGGTGATCATCCAGTGGAAGCATTCTTATCAGAATTTGGGGCTATGTTCTTTCTCATGATCCTTATCTATGTTGTCAACTGGGAGATGAACTTTGGCACTTATCACTACTGGATCAAACAGAGTCTGACGGCAATCGGAATCAGAGCTCTCATTGAACTTTTCCCAACCGCCGGTCCCCATGAACCCCATGCTCGCCACAGCATGGAACGTGTTCGAGGTTGGAACCTCCTTTGAATTCCCAAGTGACATGGATCACTACATTGTGTACTGGTTGGCTCCTGGATTGTCTTCCATTTTGGCCAGCATTGTGTACGTCGTTTACGCAGGAGGGACGGTCTTTGGTGCCAAGATCCCGCTTGGACCTTTGAAGAAGCAAACGCCCGCTCGTGAGAAGACAAAGAAGAAGAAGAATTGATGAGGGAATAGAGGGTGCATCTTATAGTAGTATACGAACAACGATTGCCGAATTTAGTTGTAGTTTAGCTCAAGGATCTTCGAGTTCGAAGACGTTTTGTCCGTTGTGCTGCCTCGGCGCCTTCGCCCCCCAGACCAATAGATGTCTCGGTCGTGGTACGTCGCGCTCGTTCTCGCTTCTGTGGCGTCGTCCGCGTTTCAACGACAGCTGGCGAGTTTTGGACGCGAGACTTTTCTCCTGATTTGGATAACACTTCAGTCGATGCAACCAGTGTTTCAGTCTTGCGGGTCGTCCTGCGACGTCTTTGAGCCCCGTCGAACCCATGCGAAGTAATCGCCACGTCATCCACTTGTCCAGTGTCGTAGCCATCAGATTTGGCATCGTTGTCGATGGCAGGCACCGCTTGTATTGCAGCCAGCATTTCAGCCTTGCGGGGCCGTCCCCTACGACGTTTTTGAACCCCTTCGACCTCACAAGAAGTCTTCGCCACGTCATCCGCTTGTCCAGTTTCGTCACAATCAGAATTGGCATTACCAGGTTTCGAGTGGGCCACAGCAAGTTGCTGAGATGTTAATGTAGCAGGCTCTTCACCGTCGTCGAACTGCACAGTCCACTGTTCTGGACCAACTGACTTGACGATTGTGCCGAGTTTCCCTTCGTATATCCTCGATTTCGACACAACTCGTACGCCAGCTTTGAAATCCATGTGAGCATTGGCACTCGAAGCGACAGCATCTCGTTCAGAATCCGCGATGTAAGCTAATTGCTGGGACGTAAAGGTTCCACGATCTACACCATCATCAAACTTCAATTCCCATGTGTGGTTGCCACAGGACCTGATAATCGTGGCAAGTTTGCCTTGGTAGACTCTCTTTTTCGGCAAGACTCGCACGCCCACTTTGAACTCTTTCTTTACGCCATCCGCGGTGTCGACGTCCAGCGATGGTAAGATTTGATTGTCGTCGAGGACGCACAATTGTTGAGTCTTGAACAGTCCGCGGTCGACTCCATCGTCAAATTTAAGTTCCCATTTATGCCTCCCGGCTGATCTTACAATCGTTGCGCCTTTGAATTTGTAGATGTTTTTCTTGGGCACGACTCGGACGCCTGCTTTGAATTCGACGCTCTGCCCTCTGTTTGAAGAACGCGTGTGGTTGTCGTCGTCGTTGTCTTCGACGGCAGTCTCTACCTGACTCGACGCCCCTGCATCAGCAAAGTTAATTGCAAGGACTTGAATGTACCGCGATCTATTCCATCATCAAACTTAACTTCCCAAGTGAATTTGGAAACCTCCTTTACTATCGTTCCGATCTTGTCACGCCATTTTCCCTTCCTGGGAAAACGCGTACACCCTCATGAAGATGAATCACGTTCGCTGCTGGTGAGGGTTCAACAAACTCGTCGAAACCATCTGCCACATCTTCCAAGTACGACAGTTGCTGAGACTTAAACGGTGCGCGCTTTCTCCCATCGTCAAATCGTACTTCCCAAGTGTGTCGATCGATTGATCGAACGATTGTTCCAGTTTTGCCCTGACGCCTTAGCTTCTTCGGTACAACTCGAACGCCAGGCTTAAATGATCGAAAGCCTGGCTTGAATTCAACTTTACCAGCTGGGCGAGGCGGTGAATTTGTCTCATTCAATGAAGCAGAGGACCTCGCTGATTCACTTTTCACAACTGAATAATCCGCTGAACCACCTTGAGTTGAAGTCCTTCCTCTTGCGAGGAGTCTCCTCATCACTATGGATAGCCTTCCTCTTCCGCGGTGGTTTAATGAATATGAGAACTTCTCGAGCTCGCCTTCGTCCATGTCTTCTTCATCGCCATCTTCGTATCTGATTTTGTAGAACGGGTAGTCTTCACAAGGAAGCGCCTTAACCACGCCAAGAAAACGCCCATTCTCTCCGAAATCCTTGGAAACCTTTGACCCTATCCCAATTGCTTGGGGTTCATCGCCTTTTCAGAGACTTGTGGGTGTTCTTCATCTGATCTTTCAGACGCAATGACACTTGTTCTCCGAAGCATCGTGGTCGTCGACATTTTCCTGCAATCACATTATCCTCATTTGTCTCTTGTTCACGGTCATGAACCGACTCTTTTCGTTAGCTACATTTTCAGTGATTTTGTCTTGTTGCTCCTCTTTTTATCATCTTTCTTTCTGTTCCTTGCCGGATTTTGCGCAAGCCGATAATCCCGCAGTTCACAGAGGAGAGTGTCCAGTTCACTTTGCATGTCCTCTAGTGGGAGATTTAGTATTTTCTTGTCGTCGTTGTCTAGCGTCTGATTCAAAGCATCGGAGGCTGTATCCTCTGGCCCCTTACCCTTCCTAGCTTCTCCAGAAATTCCAGTTTTTCCTCCAAAACCTGTCGCGGCATCCTCTTCTCCTTGCGTGCTGTCGTTTACTGAGAAAGCTTGGCTCCCCTTCTTACACAACTCACCAGATCGAGCTCGCGCGTCGTCCAGAGGAATCATGACTGCTTTCATCTGTCCGGGTACCTCTGTTTTCTCATCTAATTTCGATTCCTTGGTGTCTGAAGCATTGCACTTCGAACAGAACCAGTCACCTTCCGGCACACGGTCGGATCCTGCGCAAGGTGCATGCATGACAACGGGGCATTTCTCGCAACAGATGACGTCACCGCTCAAGCCACAAATTGAACAATAGTTGTAGTGACCATCCGCTGGGTCGATAGGGAAGGAATTGCGGATAAATTCGTCGGACAATCGAGGTGGGAGTTCCGCAGCTTTCTTTGTGGAGGCAAGCAGCGTTTCCGCAAGAAGCAATGCCCTAGAGGCTGAAGCAAGTAACCGCAGCGCTTGCGTATCTTTGGCAGCATCTTCCTCCGCCTTTGCTGCATCATGTTGCAAAGATGCTTCGGATTTGCTTGCCAGGTCGCTTGGTGGTTCTTCGGAGACGTGGACTGCTTGAGGCTGCGCTTCGGAGGAACTCGGGGTGGAGGATTACCGTATCTCAATGTGTAGAAGGCCCTCAATCCCACAACGCCGGTCATGATATCATCCCAGTTGAAATCTTGGTTTAAGTGACCTCTCTGAACTCTGCATGCCAACATGGAACGCCGGGAGACTTGGCAACGGCCACGCATTCATACGTCCAGGTTTGCCAAAGAAGCAACGAACAAGGCCATCCAGGTTGGCATAATCTTGATGTGAGAACACAATCGGCGGCAGATCATCATTTTTGTCGACCAACGACAAACTGCTGACAATCTTGATTTTCACCGAAGGGTACACATTACCCTCCTGGTTGCCAGATACATTTGCTCCCCGAAGAGACTTCGCCCTACCCCGATTGAAACCTGGGTCACGGGGTAGAGCTGTCAGTATTAGGGACAGCTTTTGACGTGCCGCCATAAAGCGATGGTGCTGCGCTGAAGGTTCCCGACGTCTAGGGGTCGCTCCTTTCTTTGGAGATGTTCCAAAGATGCACTCAAAGAATCTTGTCGCCGACACCGACGCCAACGCCATTGCGTACAGGCTTCGAACCAACAGGACGCTCCGAACTCGACCATCTTCGTAGCTTCCTGGGAAAATCCGTCGAGTGCTCCGTCATTAACGGGCGTCTTTCCTTCCTTTTTGAACGTGAAGTCTTCATCATGCCTAACTTAACCAAGGACTTGGTAAATTTCTTCAAAGAAAACAAGGACCGAATTTGCTACTGGACTGTTTTGATAAGACGAGAAGAACGGGTTTACATACGCCTCCTGCATGTCATCAACGAGTCCCATCTTCTGCCTGTAGTAGCCGTTTCGAAGGCGTTGTTGAATAAGCTCGAGGGAGAGCTTGGGTGACGGGCACATACTTTCTTCAAATGATATTCCAGGTTCTTTCTTCTCTCGACCTTTGACCGTGCTCGATTTGGACGCAGAAGGACCCTTCGAGTAAGGAGGAATGTAATGTATCTCCGCAAGGGCTGTGAAAGACTTCTCCTGCTCTTCTAGATTTTCGGACTTCCTATTCTGTGCTACTGCTCGGTTACTTGCTCTGTCGATGTCTCCGATTGCATCGTTTCCGAACAGATACTCGAATGTAGGTAACGCTTTCAATGATGTCTTACTCGGAGGGCGCCAGCCCTCCTTCACGCTCATGATGTTGAGGTTTTCCGGAACGAAATCACTCGGGATTCCAGCAAGGCATCTTCGTTTCAAGGCGTTAAAGCATCTGTTTATTGCGGAAACAGTATCGCGGTCAAGTCCACTCGGAGGAGAGAAGAAAGATTGTGAATCGATAGAGACCTTGCCGGGAAGCAGCACTGAGTGTCGTGAGAATGACTCTGCTTGTGGAGAACGATACAACCATGCGGGGAGAAGAAATCCAAATGATGATTGGCACCCGCAAGAAGGACAAATGCAATCATCTGGCGCTCCAGATGGATTTGATAACATGCAGGGCCTCCAATACACCATATGAGTCTGCTGCCCGCGGGACCACGGGTAGTCGAAGCAAATACCCAGGGACAGCAAAGGTGAACGCACGTCAAACGTATCGTTCTCCACGTCCCTCTTCGACGGGCTCCGAGGAAACACACGTCTCACCTGCGGACAAGTCGAAACTGGTGTCAGCTCTGAATTATATGTTTGAACCATTCACAGACAGACGGAAACTTACCCACACAATCCTCCCGACAAGAAGCTGAGAGTGGATCGAATCTGCGAGGGACTCATCAAGATCAGTGGCATTGTTAGTCTCAGCTTCTAGCTTGTCATTAAGGGCGGCCTCAGCAGTTCTCCCAGGTACTGGGCTTGAAACGACGTCCATGCGCACTGTTGTTTGAGACGATTTTTCGTCTAGTCTGATTTCTGCCACCGGGCGATGAGCCCGTGGTCTACCTGAGGCCGACAGCCTTGATGAATCGCCACCAGGCAAACGTACTTTCTCCACAACATCAAGCTGACTTGCTACGTTATGTCCCATGATAGGCGCCGTTGTTTCCACGATCGTAGGTGCACGCCCAGCAGGAGGGACGGTTGCATCAGAGATCGCAGTCCCTGACTGCAGCACAAATGTGGTAGATTGCACTGCTCGGTGAGCAGCGACTCCTGGTGGCCTTTGATGAATTCAGAGTGCAAGAGCCGAGTACAGAACTGCGTCCCCACTTTGCGGTACCCATGCTGTACTGTTCGCGACCGATGTCTGCGTAGAGTCAGCGCTTAAGCTCCAACTTCTGTCGCGATCAATACGCTCAATCCAACTTCGATTTAATGCCACCGTATACGGTCCTTGCATTGTCTGAACATCTGCAAAATGGGAGGACCGTCGGGATTTTGGGAGTTTGCCCTCCGCGAAATGCCCAATTGAAGGATTCGACTGAATGCAAGCGGCAGCGTTGTATTGAAGGGCAATCTTCCTCCTCCTCTCTTCGTCGGCCTTCTCTCTCGCCGCCTGCTCTTTCTGATGGCGGCTGACCACCTGATCGATCAGTTTTGTGGCATCAGCTATGACTCGAAAGCCTTGCAGAACAATATCCGAGTCGGCGCTATTGTAAAGCAGACAATTGTCGAGGATGGACCCAACATCATTTAGCAGAGAATCCAGTGTTCTGTAGTAGGAGTAGGCCCTCTCCTGACCATGCACTTTCCGATGTGACAAACGACGCATAATCTTCTGGAAGCACATTCCTTGTGGAACGGCACAACTATAGGAAGGCGCCAAATCATCCGTCACCGAATCCCAGAAAACATATGATTCCTCGTTTCGCTTCGCGAAGTCTTCCAGTGAGCACTCAATCTTCGCCCTTAGAGCTTCATCAATATAGTACATAAGGCCGTTCCCGGCAAGAATGTGACTTGTAAGTGCAGCATACGCCCCACCTGATGGTGTCAATAGGGTGGAAGATTCTACGTCCCAAGGTGACACACTGACGTAACGTCCGCCTTCTAACATAACCGATACACTTTCCAAAGCGGTAAAGTTTCCTGATAAGAGTGATCAGGCAACCTTCTACCTCATTCTTGGTGAGAGCAGCAGTTGTCGATGCCGAACTGGATGTCCTCGTTGCCATGGTGTCAATCACAATCCCGGCCTCAGCAAGGGGCAAAGTCGATTTCGGGCCGCTTGTCTGCAGTAAAGATGATTCAAGGGAGGAAAGGAGCGTTGCAGCACCTTCTCCTTTGAAGAAAGCAAGCATTCCAGCAATTCGTGAGGCATTGTCCTCAATGCGTCCACTGCCATACCTGTCCATGGAAAGAAACGAGGTAACGAAACCACAAAATTGGTTTTCTCCTCGCAACTTGACCATCCGCCCAGGCGCAGTGAGTGAGCAATCCTATATCCAAAGCCAAAGGAACTATAAAGGGCGCGCATCTTGAAGCAAACGTGACTACGTGAAAGACAGGCGGTGAAAGCGCATGGCGGCAGCAACTGTTGTCATACCGATCCGGCGGGATCAGGAGTCATGGGCTTCAACGCAACAACGAGACAGAGGAGGATTCCACTTCTTGCTTTTTTGTTGGATTTTGACTGTTTGAAGACAACTTTAGGTACCCTTCCTCCGCAACCACCATGCTCTCTACCTCTGGGTGCGGTGGAAACTCCGCATGGGTGCGCTCAACACGACAAATCAATGGATAGTCTCCGAGCTTGGTGTCAACTCCTGCCAGCCACTCGTCGTTGAACCATTCGGGTTGCTTTTGACTAAGAGTGGTCGATTCAACTTTTCGGAGGGTGCATTCGTTTGGGGTCGTCTGAACTCCTTCCTTTGGCTTTCTCCTTTCTTGCTCGTTCCCAAAGTGGCATCCTGGCTTTGCTCCGTAGTTTCTTGCCTAACACGTCTGGGTGCTGCCTCAAGAAATCTCGGTGACCTGATGGATAGTATCTACAGGGAAAAGTGTGAGCAGGTTCTCATGATTGAGTCAATCGGGAAGGTTGCCCTAAACTTACAAGATAATGTCACCAGCTTGGGGTACATAGGTTGACAAGTTCAGTTTCGAGTCATATGCGTCGCTCGCTAACCAGGATCGGTCGATTTGGCTAGCGAAAGTTGGGAAACCCAACCTCCCACATTTGTACTCTTCCTTTTAGTCCTCCTTTTTTGAAACCTTGGCACGAGCAGGATCGGCATTAATGTCGTCGGCGTCGTCAGGGGCCTCGAGAACTGTCAATTATTTTGGTAGGTTGCTCAGCAGCAATAAGCGCTGCCAGATTCTGCCACTCGTCCGCGTCCGTTTTGTCGTCGCTTTCAGGAGATACCGGTACCGCGGTGCTTCCTCTTACCTTCGCTCGAATCGCGTCGCTTGCGATCGCTTTGTCGAGGAGGAGGCGGATCTTTTGGGGCTCGTTCAACCAATAGGTGATTGAGATGATGCACCGCTTCCTGAGGATAATGAGTAAAGGGGATAAGTTGCGCTTTTCATAGAAGAAAATGTTTGCGACGTGAACTTACTGTCAATGCATTTGGAAAGCCATTGATTGCGTCAATCATTTCCAGTTTCCTTTCTTGCTCCAAACGTTGTTTCTCAATGTGTTCAAGCCTTTCTGGAGACTTTTACGACGAAGCGTCAGCAAAGGTTATGACTGAGAGAATATAAGCACCCATGCATGATCTGCTTACCATGTATTTGTAATCGAAATCATTTAGGGCCACTTCTATTTCAACTTGGCGTCGGTCGATATCTTGCAGCAATTCTCGCAATGACTTTCCATATTGAAGCTTCTCCGATTCGAGCGCCGCACACATGCTCTGTACCGATTGCTTGCGCGTGACCCGTCTTGATGCGGCGCTTGCAGCCCTCGCCGCGAATCTATGTTCCAGCTGGGCAAACCGGAATTTTTTCTCTGCCATCTTCAAGTCGTTTTTCTGTGAGGACCGGAGTCGTAAAAATTCGTCATAGATAAAGCGCTCCATCCGCTTATCCTTGTCTCTCTCCCCACTCCTATTTTTTTTTGGTGGTGGATCACTGACTGTCTCAGGATCCTCCACCAGAAATCTGGCAGGCATATCGGCATAGTTCACGTCTTGCTTCGAGCGCGAAGACTTGCGAACGTCTCCAGGATCAATTTCCTTCTTGTCACGAATTCGTTGTTGCTTGGGCTTAGCCATAGGCTTAAGATCCCCAAGTCCTAGTCTCGAGAGGACTTCTTTGTTTCTCCGAATGCGCTCGAATCGACGTTTTTCCAATGATGAAAGACCTCCACCAGCTTCGTCGTCGTCGGACGAATCAGAATCCTCTGATTGGCTCGCAATGTCATCATCATCATCGCCATCGCCTTTTTCGCTCCCCTCGTCATCATCATCCACATCCTCTTCTTGATTCTCAGCGTCATCGTCGCTGGTGTCGCAATCGCCTCCCGACGTATCCTCCTTCTCGTTTCCGTTCGATTCCGTTTCCCCCCTCACCTCTTCCATTGCTGATTCGTCCAGATTCCCAGCCAAGGTTGTCATGACTTGGTATTGTGTCTTGCAGAGAATGGAAAGCGTTTGTCAAATCCTTTGTCTCGCGTTTCCTCCGTTAGACTTGCTGCACGAAAATAGAGATTTTCTCTCGGAGTCGGTGTGAAATAAAAACTGTTCCGTGCAATCCACGTAGATTGTATACTACGAGGCGGCAAGTGAGGCGGAGGACATGTTTCCCACCTCCCAAGCACATACCAAAATTATTCAAAAAATGAGATCTGAGTAGCTGGTGGTCAACTTTGTGATGGATGCAAACATGCTATTATTACTTGTAGTACCAGGTACAGAACTAGAGAGGCGCTCTAGTCTAGCTATGAGTAGAGTAGACTACAACTCCACATTCTAGATTTTAACATTAAATCCAATCGGCGTCGCGGATCGGGAAATATACAACGACTACGTAGAACGCATAACACTACACTACACTAAACTAGATTACTTCACCGATGACGAAATTGACAGTCCATTGCCCCCAAGCACAATTCATGTGTTTCTAATATCGCCACAATTAAAGCAACCAGTACGACGAAGCGGATTGTCAATGAATACAAGATTTACATTATACATATTATACTGAAGTGTACTGTATCCTCCACTAATAAAAGTACCAAGTAGAGCAGCATTTATAAAAGGATTTTGGTTACCGCCATATCTACTGAACTAGAAACCCAATCGGAGCCATTCAATAAATTTCATTGTTGACAACACTATACGCCATTATAGCATCATTCATCAAACCTGGTGGTCCATGCCAACCGGGTTGGTTGGATCCTCGTAGTACATAGTACATACCGATACATCAGAATCTACAGTGGTATGGAGTATAGAATCCTCCAAGGTCCGAGTACTATACTCCAAAGTACAGTAGACGGTAGAGGGTCCGTGTATGGACAACGTACCACGTACAGTACCGTATTCCTACCTTCGTACGGTACGTTTATGTGGACTGGAGAGGGCAATCGAAAGATGTATGCATAATGAGAATGAGACAGCATTTTTGACGATGAGCCAAAATTGGACAGTACTCAGGTAGGATTCTATGATACTGTACAGTGTCAATGGTCTATCTTACCAGTACCGGTACTTGTACCACGGATACACAACAGAAAACCTTTCCATGCAGAGATTGCTTCTCGTTGTTCTTGTCTTTAACCGAACAAGCGCCAACTATCCATTAAGCCATTCATAAACACCCACCCACTCGTGTGTAAACATAGACAGACTTACGCCATTGCTTCCCTGTCCAACGATACTTGTGGCACAATTTAGAGGAAATTGTTATTACGACTGTAGCTTATATATTGCAAGAGGATGTAGTATTCATATTTCATACTCCATTGCTCGGACTTCCTGGAGTACCAGCTACTTGATACTGGAGTACGGAAGTACTGGTACAGTTGTGTGGATTCATTGCAAGCAGCAAGCAGCACGAGCGATTCGACGGCCAGAATTTTGACGCAAGAAAGGTCGCTTTCTGATCGAATTTCAAAACGCAGCATTGAAGATTGAATTTGAAGCTAACAGACAAAGGCAACGAATTCATCATGAGCAATCTATCTGACAATGACGTCAATGAAGCGACCGCTGCTCTTAAAGGCATGCTAGGTATCGGGAGCGGAAGTGCTGGCCCAACACCCAGTAAAAGCGCAGGAGGGAAACCGAAGGGTGCAAAACAAGGAAGGAAGGGAATCAAGAGACTCCAAAGCGTGGCAGCAAACAAAACGATAGAAGTGAAAGCAACCCCGGCCTGGTGGAGGTTCCAACACAAAGGCGCAACAAAATTTTGCCTGGTCTGCCTTCCAGGCCTCACCAGATGCCTCAGCATTGCCTATCCCTGCCTTTGTATCTCCTGTTAATTCGGCTACAGGTGACGAATCTTCGACCCAGTTAGACCCCAGCCAATTAATCTCCCTGCTCTCGAGATCGGGAGATCAGCAGCTAAATCCTGTTCCGGTTGAAATCATCAATGCTCCTCGGGCCGAAGATCTTGAGGCACAGCAGATTGCAGAAGCCGAAAAGGCGAAAGGAGCTACTCCTCAAGTGGAATCGCAACTTGATGCCAACACCCAGAACGAACAAGCACTGCAGGAGGAAGCCAAACCAGTGAGCGAAAAAGGAATCAACCTTGCAGCACTCGCAGCATCTCCTACGAGTAACCCTCAGTACCCTCCAAGGGTCCACGGGGCTGGATTACTGGCGCCGCCTCCCACCCCTTTCTCGTCACCACAACTTCCACCGAGATATCTTTCTCACGGTCACTTCAGTTCACCACCTCCACAACAGCTGCCTCAGAGTTATGTGACGATGCAGGTTCAAGTTCCACCCATTCTGGGACCCGACAGACGCTTGGTGGTGCATTCTCCGGCTGGTTATCCTGTACAGATTCTGATTCCCGATGGCGTGCCACCTGGCATGGTGATTCCAGTTCATGTTCCGACATCACCCATGATTCCTTCGCCGTATTACGCGCAACATCAGCAGCAGCCGCAGCCCTTTGTTCATCCTCAAAATCAATACTATGGTAGTCCTTCCCCATCATGGCGATCAGCCCAAGCACCAACATCCTCATTCTAACTAGCCGTACTAGTCTCACCTTAATGGATACGTGAAACGAAGAAGCTTAGCTATTTAAGGATGTCTGTTACGTTGAGGCGTTCTTTCTATGCATGGCCATGTGCCGAACTGATTCACCGAATCTCCTTTGCACTTATCGAAAACGGCCAAGGAAAGCCTAGTAACTTCCATTCGACACTTTTGGATCCCAAGAATTGCTCGGTCTCGGTTACGCGGGTGTACCTACGCCACATATGGAAGTTTGCAGTGCGCGTACGACAATCGAAATCGTTCGAATACAAAAACACAGCGATTAATCCACTAGTGCACACAAGGACTGGTGATTTTGAGTCTATACATCATTATATGCCTTTAACTTCTTACCCAAAACTCGTTGCACGGCAACCGCTAAATCCATCGGACCCCACCTCTCTCGCCCTCTACGGGACAGGACATCCCTCCGTCACAGTACAACATTCATTACAATCGCCCGAAGTCGGATCCCAAGGACGCGGAGAGCAACCACCCAGCTCGACCCAACGTGCAAAAGTAAGGGTCAATGTCAACTGGGCACAAACTCTTTCGGCAAACGTCTTGGGTACACGGAGGACACGCGGATGGGTCAACCACAGTCTTCACAGGAATCACAACCTTCCTTGGACATCGTGTCGTCTCGCAGCATTCGGAACACTGTGGTTCTTCGGGCCATGGGTCTTCTTGGCATCCACCACTACTTGGCCCTTTCGTGCAGAGGAAGGTCCTTTCGTAGACAGGACAACGATTCAAGATACTATTGCATACTTCGTTGGAACAAGGAGGGCAGTGACTGTCTTCTTTCACCACGACGACTTCGTCGGTGCCTGTTGGAGTTGCAGCCACCGCACTCGCTTGGGTATTCGAGTCGTCCCACAGTCGCGCATGCGACCGACTGAGATTTGCCCATGGTTTCAATAAGCCAGTTGATGCGTTCTTTGCAGGTGAACCCTCCAGCATCCATGTCAAGTACTGCAGCTGTGCATGTCTCAGGCACACCACAGTCAACGAGTTCAAAGACAAAATCGTCTGACACGGTCGAGACTTCCGTGGTTTCCATATCTGATTCTGGGAGCACAATCGGTTCGATGTCAGGCCGGGTCGCAATAAACCAGATAGTGTTGGAGCGAGAGTGTCCATTACCACCGGCAGACTCGAAAACCTCCGAAGACAAGGCCTCGGCTCGCGCGAGTGCCTTCTCAAAATGACCAACCGAGGACAGTATTGCTAGCTGCAAAACGGACCATCCATCAGTTTCGCACGCGATCGCTTGGTTGCAGGCGTCAGCGAAAGGATGGTACATCTCTTCCAACCAAGCAGGATCATCACGTTGTTCTGAAATGGCAGTAATCGGCAGAAGCTGGATTCCATATGGAAGGTATGGTGCATTTCCAAACCATGTTTGAAACTGGGCCATAGAATTCCAAAGCATGCCCACCACATTCTGAACATACTGTTTTGGGTAGACGGCGAGACTTTCATTCTTGAGCCGCACATGCCAGTAGCGATCGGTAGATCTAATTTCAGTGGCAAGAAGAAGTCGTCCGACGTTTCTGATTTCAGCGGAAACGCCGGCATGCTCCGCACTATCTTTACAGTGCGGGCATTCGTTCCAGGCGTCAATCATGGCACTACCGAAGAGAGCGACAGCCTCATAGGCAGCAATGGCCTCACTGGAGGACTCTTGATTTCTTCCATTAAGAAAAGCAGGAAGGGGGATTCCACTGGCCCACGAGTGACCCTCATACCAATCCTTTTGGCGGAACATTGGAAAGCGACTGTCATCAGGAGATGGATTAGCAAAATCACGAATGAGCAGATTTACTCCTTCAAAGTGAGCGCGACCCCAATTTGGATCGAATTTCGCCACAACAGCCGCCGCGTAGATATGATAACCGTAATGAAAGTGGTGATCGTTGTAGAATCCATTGCCAAAATTGAGTCCTTGATCAACAAATGCAGGACAGTCGGGAAACGTGTTATCGCAAGATGTGGTCTTGCCGTTGAAATAGCATCCACAGTTGACCAATCCGCCCCAACCCTTATCATACACAAAAGGAGATTCTGCAGTACCATTGATCCAAATCTCGACTCCAGCGCGCAGCAAATCCAACATCGCGGTTGTCTCTTCCGAGGTCGGCAAGGTCGAATTCTTGCATGCCACATCATAGGCTTTGCTAGGTTTGGCACAAATTTCTCTCACCTCGTCCGCAATGACAAGGATCCTGGCAGTCTTGGCCAGAATCTTGCCAGAAAAGTAGGTATCGCCGACTCCCCTCAAATAGTATTCTGGGCCATGGAATCCCATGTCCGACTGTAACGCACTCGACAATGCGGGCAACGCCTGAGCCTTTGGTGGGCGAGGTGCGCGGAGACCAATCGGCGGCAGTGTGTGGGGTATTATCCACGGATCCTCTCACGATACAGGCGCGTCCCAGCATGACGGGGCGACAGAAATCTGCAGCTTTCCCAAGGAAATCGACATGATGGGGAAGCGCAAACGAAATGAGTTCGAGCGGTTCGTCGCCTTCGTTCTGAGGAGTCATTAGCTGAGCATCCCAATCCAAAGTCAATGTTGCCTCATCATGCTCATGGTCAATGTCATATTTCACATTGGTTAGAGGGCCTGGGTACACATTGGCATGCTGACGCAAGAGATCGACGAAATCCTCGTACGTGGGAGCGGGCTTGGAACGATCAAAATCGCGACAATAGAGTGGATTCGCTCCCGACGTGCAATTGGTCACCAGCGCCACGCGGAACCAATTCAATGTCGTCGTCATGCGGATGAGGCTTGAATTGCAAAGCCGCACCTTCCCAAGAAGGATGGGAATTGACGCAGTGCAACAGGACGGGATGCGAGAAAAAGGCCCAAGTGAAATCGGTGTTTTCCAAAGTCATTTTCACTTCACGTTGAATAAGAACTTTCTTGCCGTCGCAGGGCGCGAGCGCTTCATTATCAATAAGTAAACTTCCTCGGATGGGCCCATGACCTGCGATGGTGGGGAGGACGTTATCCGTGTTGAGAGGATGGCGGGTACTTCATTGTCATGTAGGGCATGCCGCGGACAATTGACGACGTCATAGCCGACGAATTCTGTCCGGGGACAAAAGGTTAGTGCCTTAGAATCAAGGAGTGCAGTAAACAAGGGCAGGCAGATGTCGTTGTTGATACGTACCCACGTCAACGTAATTCCCAAGGGAGTCATCTGGAGCACAGAATACTCGTTGGTCATTGTATTCACACTGGTCGCCTGCTTCGAGTTCTCCGCAGCCCCAAGAGTCAATCCATGGGGAATCACATACGACAGCTGAATAACATTGCTAGAAGCATCGATATGATTCGGATGAATTTGAAGGCCTGGTATAGGACCGGCGAGGTCGACCATGTACGGGACGGCATAGACACGTTGGAGTTCAGTCGTTTCGGCATGATTGAGAAGCAAATTTTGGTACCATTCATTAGTCGGAACTGCCGCATCGGCATTGGGACGATCAATATAAGGAGGTGGTGAGGTATCGGCGTTCCTGTCAAACCCATACAAGTGCAAGTCGTAGACGGGATCAAGCTTAGAGAAGGGTTTTGGATGTGTGTATGTCATGTCACTGGCAGGAGGTATGGACGTGGATTCTGAAGATTTGGAACGCATGAACATGCATGCTATGGCAAGGATGAGAATCACAGAAAGGATTCTGAGCCACATTGAGTACCTGCTGTAGCACGATGTTGAACCTGTGTGAGTGGGACGTTTTTGTTCGAAGTCGATAGATCCTGTAATGCTCATCCGATCCGTGATCAGATTTCAACATAGAGTACGTAGATCTGTCCGTGGAAGCGGGAGAAGGAGAAGGGTGGCCGGAGAGAGGAGTCATCTCGGAAGGCATAGCGCCTGCATTGTCGCCTGGGGAAATCATTCTCTTGACTTGGCTAGTTGTCTGGTTTATCGATCACTGGTAGATTCGACACACAGATCCTTCTATGCTCGTCAGAAACCTTCTAAGCAACTCAGAGAGGGATAAAGGTACTTTTCGATCGTATGCCAACAAAGAGTCGGGATTGTTGTCGATCAGATTTGTGTAACAGGACTTGTACCCAAGTTCTTGGTTGGTCTGGGACGACCCTACCCATCACCTTGGAAAAAGATTTGACACAAGTTTGACGTTTCACGGCCTCAGGTCTCACAGCGATGTTGTAGTCGGTACTGTAGTACACCGGTAGTGTACTCCAAGTGCGTAACCGGTGGACAAAAACCACAGCTGTCTGTATGGTCGGGCAGATGACGGTTTCAAAAACGAGCGAAGGTTCTGGTGTTCCTGTTTTCCTCTTAAAACATCAATCGTACACACAAAAAAGCCCGCAGTTGCCATATGATATGTCTTCTATTTTACGGATTCCGATCTCTTGGTATTGCTCAATGGAATCATGGAGAATACACATGCATAAATATAATAATGTAATTGTATTTGCATGGTAGAGTCGGAGCATCTATTGGAACTGCTCGTACTCGAAGCTCGGAGTTGTATGAACATACCGTGGTAACATACCTGGTATCAGGTACCTGGTACCTGGAACCTGGTATGATAATATGCATTGTCCAGTGTATCAGAGTAAGACGTACTTGTATGACATATGGTGTACCTGGTACTTGTACTTGTACCTTGTGACACACTTTGGTTACAACAATTGTGACTCGTGACACACAATCACGGGATCCAGAAAAGTTTTCAACGTTATTTCGCCTACGGTTCGATCACTATTAGACGTAGGAATGACGACGTCGAGCAACTTCTGATAAGAAGATCACTGTGGACTCCATTTTCCTGCACAACCTGAGTCGGTGTTCTTGCTGAGTTAAAAGTGATGCTACAAGAGGAACAGGACTGTTCTGAGTTCTGACCTGTTTCATGTACCGGAGGACCTCGAGCACATGCACAGGCACAAATCAAAAGAACAACCAGCATGAAATACCAGTACTGTTGGACAGCACTCCAGAATTCTAACAGACATGCTCTCACCTCTCACTTTTGGGTAATGCACATTGGAGCGATCAACAAAACCCTAATTCTCAAATAATACTAGTATCAGGTACCCATTCTTTGTCAATGCATTAAAGAACGTTTCCATAAGACATGCAACACAACTCTGCAGCATTTGGAAATGGATAAAGGCATTTGACTAAATGGTATGCCTGTTTATGAAGGGTTCTAAAACTCAAAAGCCTACCATCAACGGCATTGGTATGTCCAGCACAAGACAAGTGGCAGCACCAGACAATCCACAACACTTCAAGGTTAATTTATCAGGATGAACTTGACATTATGTTGCACTTCTTGTTGCTCTACAACGGTAGTCCACTCAAGTTATTGTAAAAATATATTGTGCCAACAACATATTCCTCATGTTTTGCTTCTTCAAGGTGCCCCAAAGTGCATGTGAGATTCTGGTGCACTCAGGCAACGTCAGGCACCATGCTTCACCATTGAAGTATTGTGAATTAAATGATATGTATTCACCTTGGGCAACCCTGATGATGTGCTCATTGCAATCTGCAATTGGTCCAGTGCTGATCAACCAAGGAGGATAAATGCTGCAGACTGCCTTGGAGGAGTTTGTCATGCTTGACCTGGACCAGGGGTCAAATGGTATGGCAGTGCTGTAGATCATCCTTAGAAGACTGTAACACAGGTCAGCCTTTGCTTTTGGTTTGGTCAACAAATTCTTAGTGAAGAAATGCTGCTAAAATGCCAGTCACTTGCTGCCATCAGAGCTCCGAGCATGACAGTATCAA
>JAKSYS010000447.1:0-51822 GCA_022925895.1 Fragilaria crotonensis
CACAACATCAACCATGAAAGGGAGGGCCCCTGGCCCTCTCAAGTTAAATCATTCAATTCAAAACATGTCAAACACACCAATGAAGAAGTTTCTACAATGAAAATGAAGATTGAACAGAAGTGGAGGAGGAGATTGAATTGCAAGATAACTGGTATTTTCCAGAATCGAAATTTTTCTGACAGAATCTGGTATATTTTCTCGGCGTCGACCAATCATCCATGGTGATCTTTTCTTATTTCATCAAACTTCATCAGAGCACACCAGGTTCTTTGATCCAAGAGCCAAGTTTCTTTCACAAGCAGTCTAATCAAGAGCAGAGCCAACCTTTAGGAAGGCATCAAAGTCACATTCAAGCAGTAAGTTACCAAGAGAAGTGGATTCCAAGTGATCCAGAAAAGAGATTAAGTATTCGAGAGCAGAGTTATCCTATTCAAGAGTGGAGTTTCCGTATTGCAGTGAATCGATTTCTTCATACTGTGCAGCAAAATCAGCATGAAGCAGCCATGATGCAATTGATACATCAATCACCGAAGATCCAGTACATTCCAGAGCAGGGCCAACCTTTAGGAAGGCAAAAAAGTCATATTCAAGCAGTAGTAAGTCACCGAGTGAAGTGGAAATCTTACTCCGAGAAGTGGTGGATCTTCTTTCCACATTACAGCCACCCTCCCTACCGAGCAGCCATCACCACCAACAAGCAAGAAAGTCAAAGTATCAGAGCATGCAGTCCTAGAGAAGTCTTTCTGGGTTGCAAGATAGTCGGGTAGTGCAGCATTGCACTACTCATTATTTCCAGGTGGCCTCTAGTACTGTACTCCAGGGTAGCGGTCATCCGTGTGGGTCGAGTTCCGTTTTTGCCCGGGACAGCGGCAGCACGTAAAATAGATTTTAGGTTTTTTTTTTTTAAAAAAAAAGGTACGGAAATGATATCGGGAAATGAAGTTATCCAATGTTCGTTTTATATTGAAACAAAGAACCATGAACCATGAAGTATACAGCAGGTTTCATGCTAGACCGTCCTGGCGTACCCCACGCACAATTTATACTAAGTATACAAAGTCCCACAGTAAAATTCTGAAAGATTTTTTGCAATCGAACTCCCTCCTTGACGAGCGACGACGTATCATAAAGAGCATCATTCCACATCTTCATCAGGACTGCTTCTTGCTTCATTTGCTTCCCTCAACTGAGAATTGACAAAGCCACGGTCAAAATCAAGGGCGCATCGGTGTCCTTTAAAGGCTTTCATGAGCCTCTCAATCTCATTGTACAAAAGCTCTTGTTTTATATGAGTTGGAATGGCAGCGTGAGTACCAGCACCAGCTGAATTCGCTTCTTCAAGTTTCTGATCAAGATAGTGGTAAGTGCAAATATATGCACGCGCTCTTGCAGCGAACTTTTCTATTCTCACTCTGCTTAGAACATCCACAGGGCATGTGCATTCTCTTACAAGTTCTTTGAAGTTCTCTCGCCCTCGCTTTCGGGACACTGGAACTCGTCGGTAGAATGACTTCGCATGTGCCCAGCTGTATTCTATGCCTTCACCAGCAAGTTCAGAATGAAATTTTGGCGTCAGCTCAACACGAACTCAAGTTGAGTGCCCAAATATTGGAAGCAGTTTCCTCTGTCTTAAAATCCACACACTCCGCCATAAGATGCCGAAGGGAGTATTGTAAGTCGACATGTCCTGATGTTGGATCCTTGCGTCCGTCAATGTATACCTCCTAATGACCCTTCCAAATCAACCCTGCTCCCAAAGGACTTGCAGAAGGCCTTTAGGCTTTCCTTGCCACCCTGCGATGACTCCTTGCTTCTCTTCGAACACGTCGATGCCATGTCGCCTTGCAAATGTTTGTAACTCTTTCCTTGTGTAGCCCCGTTGTTCTGGCATCTCAACTCCAGCTTCGGACAGAGCTTTGATTAAGAGCTTCTTTGACCGTTCAACTCGCCTGCTCGTCCCTGTTGCTGTATCATGTCTCTGAGCTTCTCTCTGATCATGGGAGAGGTACCATGGACCAGAATCGTGTGGTTGGAAAACCATGGACTGAGTGTCGCCAACGTTTAGTTTTGGTGAGTGCGAGCCAAGGTAACCATCTGCTTGTAAAATCATTGTGTCTCTCATCATTGGCTGTGCCCCTCCGAAGGTTCGTGACATATGAAATGCACTCAGAGCTCCGCTTCGCTTGCGTGCGTGACCCTGACTATGATCAAACAAGAAGACAAAATTGTATTCAGAATATAGAACCTGCAAACAATCCACGACATCTTCGAATTGCAAGCTCATGTGATAACTGTTCCAATAACCCTTGTTGTTGGCTCCGATGTAGAGATACTTGACAAACGGCGATTCAGTTAACAGCGGTTTTTGGGTCGTCTTTAAAATCTCCATGGCAAGGTAAGTCTTGTGTGTTCCTCGCCTTTCATCATTGACCTTCGCTAACTCTTCTGCCGTCATCTCCCGTCCGAAGCCAAACTCTCTCGCAACGAAGGCAGAAAGCATATAGCCGTCGCCATCGGACTTCGGGAGCAACGGGCGTTGCCCTTTTGGTCCTGTCCATGTCTTGCTTCCAAGCAAGTACTGAGCGAAGACGCTCTCGTCTTGGCCAACTATCATCAAAGGCCGTGCCTGCAAGGAAACGCGAATGCTTTTTGTTGGTGTTATCTTGTCGGTGTTGTCGTGATCAGCAGTCCTCTCGTTCTTTCTTGTTGCTTGATTCCAGTAGTCAATATGGAATTCAATCCTGTCCTGGTTCCCGATAATATCATGATACAAGAAATAACCGAATGTGAGATTAAGATTCATTGCCTTTGCTTCATCAACCGATACTTGCACCCAGCGTTTACAGTAGGGCTCAAATTCTGTTAGATAACGTTTGCAGAATGTTTGCCGATTGGCTACCACATCATCACGTTCATGGCCGTCAACGTATAAGCTCTTTTTCCTTGAATCGTAGTTAAAACCGAGACATCGCATCCACCGCCAAGTTGTCGTCAAACCTACAGACTCCAGTCTGTGAGCATTTAAGAAGGAACGGATTGGTGTGTTGGCATCCTCATCTGGCAGTTCAGCACCCGCAGCATTGCCTGTAGTAGTGTCAGTAGTACTCGCTGGTTGTGTCACCACATTTTCTTCCGCCAAGTTCTTGCTAGCCTTGGAATCACTGATGTGACGGAAATCGTGAACTCGCTCTATAGTTAGTGTTGCTAAGTTCTTGATGCCAAAGGAGACAATCTGGTCCTTGGCATCGGGAAACAGTTCGAGCAACCGCGGGAGTGGACGTTTTCCACATTGAACGTACGGATTGGGGTGCGGAAAACCCTCAAATTGCCTGAACACCTTGTTCCAATTTGCAACGGTCTTGAAGAACGTTGCCTGACGGAGTCAAGGCTATTCAGAACCTTGCATGCCTGCTTACAACAATCATGCCATGTTATCTGATTCATGTTGGTCAACTATCTGGTACGCACAACAAAGGAAGGTCGCCCGTTGTCGAATCTCAAATATCTCGACCTTGGTGCAGAAGTTCTCGTCCTGCCGATTAATATGTTTCTCCAGCCGTCCTCACAGTCATGCAGATTGTAGCAGTCCTATCCGTCGCTTAACTGCCTCATGTGCAGTTTCGTTGCTGCATTGCCTCGCCTCGCCGCCATCGTTGTCGGTACTGACAGCTGGTGGTGGTGTCAAAGCTCTCGTTATCCTTGTTGTTGGACGAAAGAGTCGACGTGCTTCAGGGCTATCAGGCCAGTATGACATTGGTACAGAATCCTCCTCCCTATGCTCTAATCTTGGGCGTTTCTGTGGTGACGGCTGTTCGTTAATTGCTTCTGCACACACATCATCCAAATTGGTAGATTCAGTCGTGTCGACACGAGTTGCGAGAGTGATTGCTGGTCTCGCTCTTGTTGAAGGAATGATAAGGGCATTTGATGCCGTTTCCAGCACTCTTTCCTTCCAAGCCTTATTCAAGGGATACGGATAGCTTACCTGCCTTGTTTCATTCGTCAAATAATAAAAGTGTTGATGATTGTAGTTGATTCTGAAGACTCCGCTCTGATTTGACCCGTCAAATCTTGACATGACGGATCCGAATGTAGCGGCCTTGGACATTGCCGTATTAAACTTTCGAACGTCAATGACAATTGCGGGATCAATGTGTCCCGTTTTTTTAAGTGCTTCAACCCATGTTGACGCAGGGAGCCAGCAGTTTGACAATCGAGGTCCGTACACAGGATCGGCGCGAATCAACATCACAGCATTCACAAAAATAGTGTAAATGCCTTGGTCAGCCATCTTGACTATCAACCCAACTTCGTCAGATCGACTCTAAAGTGTATTGAGAAGGCAATTGTCAGGGTTGGGTTGATAGATCAGAGTGCAATGTTGTGTTGAGCGGCATGAAACTCATTGTGGAATGCCTTGCTTCCAACACGAGAATATTCTCATTTGATTACGTCATGACTAAAATTCTATTGGCTACACGTATGTTTTGTACTGGGTGCTGCGCCAGGTTTCTTGGTGATGAAACCTGCTGTATACAGTATAAAAAAGAGAGGAATGTGGGAATCGCTTAGGTAGCGCATTGCGTAGGACCTAACGTATTAGTACTACTCCATTACGTAGTACAATACATAGAGTATGCTAGTACTCCGAGTGCCACGTACCACGAACATGACGGTGAACATGACGTTGCACGTTATGCAGTGCATTCCCTTGTAAATTCAGTATTCCATTACGCATAGTAAATTGCGTAAAGTATTCAGTACTACATTCCGTAGTACATTCCGTGGTACAGTAGTGCTTTAGGTTCTACTAGCTAGTGTTAGCTACAGTAGTACTTATGACACAACTTGTAATCCAGAGTCCAGATACACTTAACGTCGCTATGACCTGCAATCTGCAATGCACAACTCTGTCGGATTGTTCTCATGTCTCCTTTGGCTAGAGTCCATTTATTCCTCCCCAATTCTGGACCATCACTGGTGGATATGCAAAGTTTTGCTTCTTCATGTGGCAGTTTGGACGAAACACTTCGAAGGAAATCAAATCAATTGACAGCCCTGAAAGTGAGCAAGAGAAGGCGCCAGACACCACATCCTCATCAATTATGTCCTTTGCAAGGTACATGGCCAAAGGCGGGAAGAAGCAAATTGTCGGTGTACTGCGTTCAGTAGACTCGTTGATGGATGATGAATGATGACTCTCTTTGAATCCGCGAGATCCTTTTCCACTATGTAGGGAAGAACGCCAATCCATTGCCTTGATGCAAGCCTTTTGTCCACAACAGTCCACCGGACTCGCAAGTAGGCACGGCCTTGGCGCAAGGTTTTCTGGATACCTTCCGCACCCGAAGCCTCCTGTTTTGACGAGGGGAGGAGTAGCACGATGTGGTTTCCTACCGAACTCGGGTATGGAGACATTTGTACCGCAATCGCATGTCATTCGTATGGTTGTCTATCAAAATGCACAAGAGTAATCGGTGAAACTCAACAAGAGGCACGATACATTTACACACTTCGGGACCAAGTCTTGCACGACCACCAAGAGGATTATGTTCTAATCTTAAGGAGTTCATCAAGACAAGCACTCATGCACACCTCAAGAACTATATCTCCAACTAGAGACAACCCATACGGTCCAGCATTCAGTTCGACCCCTTAAAATGTTATTCATATTACATGTATAAACTAGACGATAATCCAACCAAGGGCAGATGTAGCGTATTTCAAAGTGTTCTTTGGGATACACTGGCGGCATCTCGATATGTAGTCTAGCGCAAGCTGCTGGTGTCATTTAATGGTGGCATCTCGTTCAGGTTAGAGGTGCTCAACCGACAATCCCGCAGCGCCTCAAGATATTCATAACCGTATATGTCGCTTGGCTCCAATGCCGCCTGCTCACTCCACTCATTCCAGGCAAAAAACAGAACCGCTTTTTCTGACTTGGTCTGATTGTACCAGGCACGAACACGGGAAATGCAGCGCTCTCGGAACTCCTTCGGCGTTGGTTGATGGGCTGGTAACGTCCGGTTTTTGGTCAATGCATGTGGCAACCCTTCAGGGTTGCCCTTCGACACGCGTGGCGTGTTGTCAAAGTTCAAGCTCATACCAAGCTGATAGTCATCTACGTGATCCCACTTATGGTAGCCGTAAAAATCCCCATTGCCAGTATTGGGCGGGAATTCTGCATATGCATCCGCAAACTCAATCTTCGAGACCTGGTTACGCCAGAGCTGGATGGAAGCAATAATATAAAGCTTTGGCGCACCCTTTTCAATGAGCGTGTCCTGAAGCTTGTGGATGTACTCCGTGGGTACATCCGTCGCAACGTAGACGTAAAGGATCGGGCGACCATTGATTGTGATGTACCGTGGATGTGTGACAAATGGCAGCAACACATTTGCAAGCAATTCCGCTTCATCGTAAACGCTTTCCTTGCCAGCGAACTCTTCATTCACCCAATAAAGGGCGAAGTCCGTGTCGGGTTCCCCATCCAAAAGCATTTGCTTATTGACATCCGAGAGAAACCACTCATTTTCGGGGAAGTAAAAGTAATAAATGAAACCATCCAACAAGTATTTCTTGGCCAGGGCAGCCTGGGTGCGGCGCTGCTCTAGGCATCGTGGATCATAGTAGATGTTATTGAGTGGTCGGGACATGAAAACCGAATTCCGATTCATAGTGAAATTGGGGTTTTGAAAGTACCTCCAGTCATCCAAGTTGTCGTTCACAGGGGATGGGTACCACTGCGGAAAATATAAAGCCAGAAACTTGACGTCGACTTTGTCCAGTACCGGGTTGGGTGGCGGATCGGGATGGTCGATGTACCAGGGCCAAGTTTTATTCTGTGGAGGGTTCGTGCCATTCAAGCAGATGTCCCTGTGCGTGCCAAGGTCCATCTCAAACATGTTCAATGTCCAGGTGACATTGCTCTCATCTCGCAGACGAGAGAGTTGCCATTTTTCTACATCCGTCACTAGCTTTTGATGGTCAATAGAGAAAGAGACAAAGTTGAAGAGAACCACAGCTATGGCAAACATGAACACCCCCCCACAGCGAGGAATGGCACCGCCGTTCCGCACAACATAGGAAAGAAGGGCTTCGAACGGTGTCCCAAACAACCAAAAGCAGACCACCGATACAGCCAACAAACATACGAATTCCAAGATGTGCAGCACCATTTGTAACTTTTACCATTAGCCGAGAGTATGTCCGGATTGAGGTATAAAAAAAATGTATGGCTGGATTCATGACGAAGATTCGCGAGGTATGTACAGCTCTACTCATCTGTTCCAGAATTTATGCACGGACAAAAAAATTCACGCCGTAGGATAAAAGTGTGCAGCTGTGACTTGTACGTGAATGGTCGTACAATTTCTACGATTTGTTGGGCTTGCGACCGATATTTAGACAATAAGGCGCCAAACATTTCATATACTATGGGTGTGCATATGATCATCATGAATGAGATTCCTTTTCTGTTGAGACATATATAGAGCATTGCTCTCTGTGGGGTGCATTCCGGCTTTTTGGTATCTTCATCACTATTTACTGATATATTCAAATATTTTAAATGCCGAATGATTTCATGAATATACGCTTATATACGATATATCCTTGCACACGTTTGTTCTGAACGAAGAATAGATGCATACCGTTCGGAAGGGTGCATTGGACTTCATTTTTATATCCATGTTTGTATGTGAAACTGTATTAACATAGAAGTTCTTATTTTGCTTTTGGCAGTTTGTGCATTCACACATGAAACGTGTTTGCAGAAGCTGACACGACCTCGAGCAAAGTTTCCCGAAACATTAACCCTTCGCGCACCTACAGGCGGGATTCGTGGCTCTCCCGCCTCAGCGGCTGCTTGACTCTACAGTCCTCAGGAATCTAGCTAAGTGGCTAGTAGTAGGTAGATTTTGATTGGGGTCTTGTGACTATGGAATTGTATGTTTGAAACTGGTATTATACCAGTGGTATAATACAGCTGTATTGTACCACCCAGTTTTGGAATTGTATTTTAAAATGTATTTTATGGCAATTACTCCGTAATCAAGAGCCTGAGACTCATTGGCTGAAGCTCCCGCAACAAAATTCACTTTGGGAGTTAGTCTTGGTGTTAGCGACATAAGTTAATGTGCAATTTAGGATGCGATCACATGTTATCTACTAGTGTTGAGTTACACAAATCAGAAGTACTTTATGTTCTGAGCCGCTGATCAGTTGCACTATAACAGCCCAAGCATTGACTTTCATTACCAGAGCTTCTGTAAATGAGTTTCAAGCGTTTGTTGATGGAGTAAATGCCATTTTTGGATTTCTTAATAATCCAAAATTGATTGAGTATTGATCATTTTTGTGTATTTATTTGTTATCATTTTTGCATCAAAATTGAATCTTCAAGAAGTCAATGAGCATAAAAGGTTGAGAGGATCTCAGGATACCATCACTACAATCCATACACACTCAACAAAACACAACAGCACAATTCTGCATAATATTAATGTCTGACTGCAGAATGTTCATTTAACTGAAAGCCCTGTATCAGCAATTGTGGCAAATTATGTACTGAATTGCACACTAGTCAATGGGTATATCTACCCACTCCAATCAAAGGATACCGTCGGCATCATCAATGCATACTTGACAAACCCTAGCAGAACATTTTTTCTGCATTTCTAATTTAGGACTCAGATTTTGCACTACAAAGGGGTCCCCGCACCCTGTATATCTGGGACTTGTGCGTTGACTTTTCTTTCAACCAATGAGTAAGCTCACTACAAACAATCCTAGGGTGTCAAAAACATTTCTGATACACCGTTAACAATCATTGACAGAAGATTTGTTCTGCAACTCCAATACAGCCCTCAGATTTTGCATTACAATGGGGACCCCACACCCTGTATATTTGGGGCTTGTGCTTTGACTTTTCTTTCAACCAATGAGTAAGCTCACTACAAACAATCCTAGGGTGTCTAAAACATTTCTGATACACCCTTTACAATCCTTGACAGAAGATCTGTTCTGCATCTCCAATGCAGCCCTCAGATTTTGCATTACAAGGGGACCCCACACCCTGTATGTTAGGGGCTTATGCATTGACTTGTGTTTCAACCAATGAGTAAGCTCATTAAAAAATCCTAGGGCATCATGAACAACACCAATGCAACTGAAAGAAATATTTATAGGATCATCTTCTGCATCTCCAAGTCTGACCACAGACTCTGCTTAGTATGCAGTGTCTTTGATCAGAGCACACAAACAGGCAGCAAATCCAACCACCAGCATAGAATTCCATTGCCGCTAGTGATGATCCTGCATCTTTCAGCAGCATGGAACCAAGCTCCTTATTGGCCAAGCCTAAATCTGTCAACTTTGCAGTAGTAGGTGAGGAAACACGGTGGTGTGGAGATATTCTCATTCCACACTGCGGCCTAAATTGCTGGTTATGTATGATGAAGAATCACCCCTACCCAAAACACACAAGTTAAACACATCAATGACCATGACAGAACCATTTTACTAGGTGAATTAGGTCTTTAATTGCAATTTTTTTGACTTTCTATGCTATGTTAGTATACTTGTTAACTAAGCTCCAAAAAGGGACGAACTTGGAAGCCCTGCTCAGGAAAGTTTTCTGCATGTGGCGGGCTAACCCCCAACCCAGAGCACGTAGCACGGTAGTAGTCTACTCGGTACTGTACTGTAGTGCTGTTTAATACAATATGGTATAATACAGTAAAATACGGTATAATACACCCTCCATCTCAACTATTTGTTTAATACAATTCGATAGTTGTGACATCCTATGCTAGGATTTACCGTACCCGCCATCTACACGGACGGTAGCGCGCTTGCCGTTTCGTGCGGAGTGGGCGGGCGGGCTTCAAAAACGCGAACTACGTGTATGTGCTTGCCTACACACTGTGTCGGTGGACCTGGCTTGTGCTGGTGCGTCGACGCTTCGTGCGGGTAGTCTAATCGTTGCCTCACGGGTATCCACCTGGCTCGAACAACAATATGCAATATGCAGAGTTAAAGCGTTTCGTCTGTTCAA
The DNA here is from genome assembly GCA_022925895.1 of Fragilaria crotonensis. Taxonomy (NCBI): domain Eukaryota; phylum Bacillariophyta; class Fragilariophyceae; order Fragilariales; family Fragilariaceae; genus Fragilaria; species Fragilaria crotonensis. The sequence continues at coordinate 10,058 of JAKSYS010000447.1, forward strand.
ATGCCAGTTTTCGCTCCTACCTAGCTCCCACATGTGTTGTGGTACTGGCCGTATTCTGTTCCCAAGTGTCGTGCGTCTGGCTGGAGCATTTGCGAATGACGCACGTACTGTACCTGACTTTCGGTCTCCACTGCCGCTATTGGTCAAGTTGGATACTGTCGCACAGGCAACAATACACCGGTAACTATAAACAAGTATTGATTCGACTTAACTCAATGATCATTTTGCTAATTTATTCATCGTCGTTTTGAAGGTCACACTGAATGTCTCTGACTCCGGTGAACTACGAACACGTTGACGAATCAGGTTATCCTCGTAGAGGAATGATTCAAGATCGTTGTTGAGAGATAATGACCAGCCATCAGGTTACGTAAGGGATGTCTCTCAACCTGGAAACCATGTCATACGAAGAAGCTGGTATTCAGGTCGGCTTCGTCGAATCTGATTACCAGTTACTTCAAATGATTGGTATCAAGGAATCTGATTACCAGTTACTTCAAATGATTGGTATCAAGTCTAGGTTTGAAGACATCGGAGCGAGTCATCGCTCACTCTTTTTGGCTCTAGCAGCTTTTATCTTTGGACCGTACATCCAAGGCCTATCGCTAGCCAGGCCATCAAGCAGTTTTTTCCTTTTCTTTCATCATGTCGGACGCGGACTCTATCCTTGACTCTCTTATGGATGACGCTACGGGCGTATCCTTTGTTGTGGTGCCCGGTGGGCCTTCGAGTGCCGTTGGCACTCCCTCGCCATCTGTATCGGCTCGTATGATGGGGGTTGTCAGAAGTGAAATCCAAGGTACGAATATTGGTGGTAAGGTTTACTCTGTTGTTCGCGTCTGCGGTTCCGATAGTTCTTTGTGTTTCGGCATTGTCGGAAAAGGTGGAGGGGCATTTTGTATCAAAAGGAATTGTGGATTCAGCTCGCACGCAGATGCGAAACTCTCTTTTCAGGGAAGGGACGAAACGTGCTTCTTCATTTGCCGCGGAGGAGAGGGCAGCTCCACTATCTATTCTCAGCCTAGCATTGATGAACGGCGTGTGCCAGCAGGGAAGGTAAAAGATGAGTGGAACGGCCAGCAGCGGACGTTGGCGGAATGGAGAATGGCTTTTCGTGCTGTGGATAACGCTGATGACGCAGGCGCCACTGTCGACGACATCAAGAAAGAGGTGACTTTCCTAAGCGAGACGTCCAACTTCCGGACGCCATCAAAGAAGCGTAAAGAGGTTACTCTGGAGGATGATGGTGGGTCCTTGGGAAATCTTGAATTTGTTGGACACGTGAGAACTCTACCCGAGGACTTGACTCCGGAGCTAGACGAGGTAATTACGAACACCATGGCGAAGGGTTTGTTGACCAGGATAGTAGCATGACTGGAATCCAGTATGGTATCTCAAGGGTCGGCTTTGGAAGCAATCGCGGAACTATCCTACAAGAGATTTTTGGCCAACGAAAGCGATCTTCGCAGTGTGTCTGGCGCAGTCCAGAACGTCCAAACTTCGGTGGGAACGCCAATTGAACTGGATCCCAGGTTTGATGCACAAACCTTGTGGAGCGCAACGTCTTTCGTTGCCGATGAGGTGGTCAAGTTGGCGGATGGACTAAAGGGGGTGGAAGGATCATTGATTCCAATCACGTCAGGACTCAAAGCCGTCAACGCGGAATGCTCCCAGCTCGCTAAGTCAGGCCAAGCGGCAAAGATGTTAAAGGTCCTGGTTATGTTGTCTGGAAGGGTGAAAGAGGCGTCGAGCGAAATCATCGGTCTTAAGGAAAAAGTCGGAATTACTAGAATCAGATTTGAGGATGGCAACAAAGCATCGAGGAAGTCATGAAGTGGAAGATGCGAGTTCGGAGCCTGGCGACGAAATGGATGAACTGATGGATATGTTCGGAACCAGTCGCATGAGGACTACACCCGCAGTGGCGACAGAAAGGAGGAATGCTCCGGGCGAAGTTGAAGCCATGGAAGGTATGATCCTCAAGCTGACGCGGCAACTCAAACAAGTGGTTGAGGATGTTGGACTTCTCAAGGCTGGAACAGAGGACAAGTCGGTCAAGTTTGCCGGATTGGGGTGGAGATCGATATTGGACTGTCACGAATGGATCAGGGTTAACTTTCCAAGCAACCGTTATGGATCCTTTGTTGATGCTCGATAGGGTATTCGGATCAGATGATGTGGAAGCCGACAGTCAGTTCAAGACTCTAGAGTCCAGAGTAAAGTTGAAGATTGCTACCGGTGCCGAGGCGGCGGCGATCAAGGCTCTTTATTTCAAGCGACCAAGATTATTCCACAAGGGGCAGGTTTCCATGGCTACCGATCGAAACAAGTCGAAGCTGAATAAGTTGGCGGATCACAAGGTGTGGAAGGCCGGTGGAGAGGGAGTTCATAACTACATCGTCGAGAGAATGAATTTGCTCCACACTACCATCTCCCAAGACATTGGCTACGTTCTTGGATCGGACCCAAAGGGACAGCTCTTGGCCACGATGTGCTTGAATGCCACAATCACTTTCCTTACTCAAATGTTGGCCTTTGTGGATACAATTTACGATAAATCGGTGATGGCGTCGAAGTTCACTGCTGAGCAGGGATGGTCGCTGACCATGAAGATCCTGGATCGGATTTGCGAGGACTTGTTCGCTCCGAAGGAAGGCGTCGTCGTGGCAATGAATGTTGAAGACCCAGGCTCCATTTGCGCTCATGTGTTGTGGTCGTGCTTCAAGACTCACGACATCATGGCCACGTATTTGGAAGTCAACTTTGAAAACCACCCGGCTATCTCAGCGGAATACGTCAAATTTCTCGCAACAAATTCGGGATTCGACAAGGTGGATCGTCTAGAAACAACGGTGGCGGCATTAAAGGTTCAGGTAGAGAAGGCGGCCTCGGAGTCTGCTAAGGCGAGATCTATTGCGGATGGATCAGCTAGTGCGGCGTCCGCGGGCACTCGGGCAGTGGCGGACCTTACGAAGCGTGTCACTAAGCTCGAGAGCAAGTGACAACATGTTGGAGGACAGGCGAACGAGAACTACGTTGACGGCAATATGACCATTCTGGAAGTTTGCCATAAGCATAGTAGCTTCGAATCGGATGGTGCAATTACATAATGTTCCAAAGCACGTCAGAAAAAAGTTCGCGAGTCCTCCTCAAGGGTGAAGGATCCAACTATCGCAGAGTCGGATTATCAACAACGGTTGAAAATCTGCAAACAAGGTCACCGTGAGGCGATGATTTTTCGAGTGTGCGGTGTTGCTTTTGAAGGTTTGCCTGTCTGGCTATGGACGATTCGGTTGGGGGAATGGTCGGAGATTTATATTACCGATACAGATGAGGTGAAACTGCGTCAGTATCATGTGTCAACTTGGGAATTGGTGAATTCCAAACTAGTAATTGTGGATGAAGGGGCATTGCCGAGCAATCCGGCGGTTGAAGTATGGCTGGTGAGCGGTCCTTTGGAATACGTTGTCACCGTGGAAGGCAGGCTGGGATCATCGATGGTAGGTTGGATCTCGAATGCCACCAGACGGCGCCCCAAAATCGATAACCCGCGTTGGGAGTGGACAAATTGAATAAAACCTACCGTTACTACTGGAAATCCATCATTGTGGGGCAGCATGGCATTAGTGATTAGGATAGAACAAAATTATAAACTAAGTCCGGAGAAACCCCACTTGGTCTGGCCGTAGCCCAATATGACGCAGACACAGTAGAATTCGTTCAGTCCCCGCGAGCAAAATACCGATCCATCGGTGATTCGCTCGTTCCCATTCGTACTCTCACAAAACACCAAATATCACATAACACCAGAGGCCGTTCGGACATCCATCGCCGAATAGTATTAGCCCATCCACACCTACGCTTGTAGGCCAACCACCTGCTTCGCAGGCCCAAGTCATCCCATTACCATAGGATGCGTTGCGATAAATCGAAGTTTCGGTCCCGCCAAGAGCTTCGTAAAGATATCCGCCAGGTTAGTTTCACCATCTTCCTTAGCAATCCGCACAGTCCCCGCAGCCTGAGCCTCGCGAGTGCGATGATACGCGATTGCCTGGTGCTTCTTCTTCAAAGTTGACTCTGGCCTGGTGGAATTCTTGACGACCGCTTCATTATCACAGAAAACATTGCAAGGATCCTCAACCGGGACACCCATCATCCTTAACTTGTACCGCAGCCCCTCAATCAACTCAACTGTATCTTCATGGCAATGAACTCCGAGCCAAACGTGGAAGACTCCACCGTGTTCTGTCGCTTGGAGTACCAAATGATCGGAGCGCGATTGATATAGAGGATCACGCCAGTGTGCGATCGACGTGTCAACTGACATCCTGCGTGATCAGCATCAACAAAACAAGTCATCATCACTGGCTTCCCTCGCGGCTCTGGCATGCGTGGCAAAACGTCGCGGGTCGTAGCTTGGCTCCGTGTCATCAAACACCATCGTCAACCGGTCGTACTGTTTCAAATATGCAAACACATGGAACAATTGCTGAAGATGGCCCTCCCTCGCCGACACAAGATAACGTGACATAAGGGAAACCGGCATCAGTATGTCCACTCGCCCGAGTTCGCAGATCCACCTCAATACGCCGACCAGCCCTTGGTAATAGTTTAGTCGCTGCGCATCCAACTCTGCCATTTGATCCAACTCCGGTCGATAACCCTGACTTAGTGGAGTCGTTGTGCGTTTCGGCAACCCCAATCCCACGTTTTCCAACTCTGTCTCCACGTCCTTGACTGCCCTCGCCACATACTTGGATGAAGACATGGCCCACCTGATCTTCCCCGGCTCGTCCGACTCGGGTATCTTGAATTGCTTGACTTCGGCCCCAAGATACACATCAGGCGCCTTGACACTTCCATCCTTCAGCTTGTAGACCTTCGACAAAGCATCCATCACATTCTTCGGATTCGTATTGAGGCAGAGGATATCATCGACGTACGAGACATAACTGTAAAACTTTGTTCCATCGGCCTTTGTCGCGGCCTTCATCCATACGTCCGGATCCACTTTGCAACTGACGTATCCCATATCCCGGAGCGACGCAGCAAGATGGTCCCTGAACCGTGCCCCCGACGACTTCATTCCATAAAGTGCACGCACAATCTTCGCTGGTCGTCCTCTTAAATCGGGTGGGAACTCCAATCCGGCAACAACATGTAGCCTCTCCTCGGTCGGTGCCGAGAGATAAGCATTCTGGATGTCCGCCGCCAAGATATCGAGCTCGTTCAATGCCGCAAGAGTGAATGCGATCCAAACGCTGTCACGTGAAACGACACTCGAGAAGGTCATCTCCTTCGGTACTTCATGCTTCGCACCATTCAGGACGAGTCGCGCCTTCCGCGTTAGGTCAAATTTGATGTCAAATATCATGTGACATGTCGCCTTCGCGTAACCAACAGGCGGACTTGGATCGTCGCTGAACTCGAATGCCACCATTACGTTCTTCATTTCCTTTTCTATGGCATCACGCCAAAAGGTAGTCCCCGTTCTGCGATCGATCGCCAACGCCTCCGCCACTGTCTGTGGCAGCTCGACGCCAGCATACTTGTGTGACCGCAGCCAATACTTGGTGGACTTCACCTTCTTGATTACACGATCCCGCCAGCGAAGCACATCTCGCACCCACCAAGCGAAGAATGCAGGTTCTTCTGAAATCTTGTTGGCGACTGCGTACTCCGCCACCTCGACGGGATTCGCTTCTTTCAAGTCCTTTAACGGAATCCAATCCGTGCTGCCATCCTTCAAAGAGACCAAGAGTTTCCAACCCCTTGTCGTCAACTTGGGATGACGCTGCCCATGACGATTCTCGATGAAACCGTCGTCCTTTGACAGGGCCGATCCATCTTTCTTGTGGTCGGTGATCTCTTGTAAAATGGCGAAGTGGCGACCCTCGTCGTCCACTTGTGAATATAGGTTCTTGGCAATCACATTCGCGGCATACGTCGCAGTCGACCCGTCTGGAAACTCAACCTGGTACTCCCTGGTGTCCAAGATAGGATTCGAGTGGCGCATGCCAAGTGGATTACCATCTCTCCCGTGCATTCGACCAACAACCTTCGCGCGTACCACGTCTTCGCCACGTGGCAGGAGCACGCTTGCCGAAATATACTCGTCCATCGACTCAGGCGTGTAGTCGTCTGCCTCCTTCCTGGCTGACTCTGGTTCGAACGGTTCGAGGTCGCCCTCCGCATCTTGTTCCGCCTCCCGAACCTCCTCGATCGACGGGAACAACCCGTCAAAGTCGTCGTCAACCTCAGACTGGCGTTTACTGTTGCCGATCTTTTCTTGCACATGTTCGTCGAAGCCTTCCTTTGCGTCGATCGTGTGCTGCATTCGCTCAATCTCGTCCCCGATAAGAAAGACCGTTGACCTTGCGATTGGGCGGCAGGAGATCGGCAATACCCAATGGCAGTTGCCACTCCCAATTCCTCTTGCCGGACCCAACCATCGACCAAGCTTCACCTCTCCGTCATGATCCATGTAATGTACCCATTGGTACCAACTGAACTGGACGTACATTGAGATGTCGGGCGTGTCACCATCCACCCTCTCCGCCGGAACGCGACCATTCAAAACCGGCGTATCGTGCGCCGTCAGTCGCCTCGTCCCAGCGTACCATTCGCCGCAGAAGCACCAAGTCCGCTTTGGCGATCCTCCAGACTGCATGAACCGTCGAATTCCACGTTTGATAGCGCGAATGGAACTCTCCGCCTTGTTCTGCCACGGACTATAAGGCTCCGTCAGCGTCTGGCGGATCTGGTAGTCCCGGACGACGTCCTAAGGGGGCGGGCTTTTTTGTATATAAAATATCTTAAGATATGGTTACTTTTACTACATACGTCGTGAGGGCCTTTTGTACGCCGGGAGGGACGGTTTTGTACGTCGAGAGGGATTTCACAGTACTGATTTCTACGTCGGAGGCTCGATTTAGTACGTCGGGAGTTACGTAACATCCCCGTAGATTTATGTACCATGTCAAGGATTGTCACAAGAGCTTTGAACTTTGAAGTATGTAAAACTTGGTATGCTCACTTTTACTTTGCTGCCCATCTTTCGACTTGTACCATTATCACATCACCATAATGAAGACCACTTGATGATTTGGTTTTCATCCTCATCAGGTTTATTTCGTTCGAAGACCTCTTATACAACTTTCTTTGCTTTGATGTTGTCGCAACTACTATTGGTTCAGATTCAGAATTGGTCTTTTTTCAGCGAAGATACAGTATGAAATGCGACGTTGGTCGCCATTCCAGTCATGACTGAAAACTCGAAATTCGTCGTCCTTATGGCTGTTTTCAGCCTCAGTGGGTACGTTTCGTACGAAGACCTGTTGTACAACTTTCTTCGCCTTTTCATGTTCTCAACGTTCGTCGTTTCAGATTGAGAATCGTATGATTTTTGCTTTAGATAAAGTATGAAATGCGATGTTGGTCGTCAAAGGATGCAGTGTTGCAGATAGATTCAATAATTTGCATGTGAGTGAACTCTGCTACTCGTACCGGTTGTAGTGTGAGTAAAAGTGTGTGTATTGGACGGTATTGTTTATGATCCAACTAAATACATACGGTAGTACGGTCGTTCCGTACTAGTAGCACGTCGCATTGTTTGTTTCATTACTACTATCATAGTGTCTATGGCTTATATCGCTTCGTTGCAAAATGTAGTGCAACTCGGGTAGGAAATGTACAAAATCCGTGACGTCTTCGTTTTATGCCAGGGGATGGCAGCCTCACACATTGAAACAAGACGATCAAAACCACATAAAAAAGTTGTGCGGACCATGATATTGTAACGACAACTTCACCACCTTATACTTCGTTACTGCCGAGCCCTAAGGAGAAGGCCCTAAGGGGGCGGGCTTTTATGTCAATAAAATATCATAAGGTATGGATACTTTTATTAGATACGTCGTGAGTGATTTTTGTACGTCGGGAGGGACATTTTTGTACGTCGAGAGGGATCCCCCAGTAATTATTCCTACGTTGGACGCTCAATTTTGTACGTCGGGAGTTACGATCGATCCACGTAGAATTCGGTACTATCGAAATTGGCGCGGCCCCCGACTGACTTTATTTCACAGGCACACAAACAACACGGCTCATCCATAACAAACTCATCATTCCCATCATGCCATCATCAAGCACTCCTCCAACACAAATGGTTAACGGAAGTATCAGTCCTGTTGTTTCCGTCCGTCTTCCGGTGCAAAGCACCGAGATCAACCCCCTTGATCCTATTCGAGAACTTTTCACTTTCTCACCATTCGGCCGTTGCTGCCGTCAATGCAATGCTCACAACAAGATTAACATGGAAGAGAGATCCATCCGCGATCACCTTAAAAAACATCACATGGACAGTAGAATGTCTACAGTCCGTTCCGTGTTGATCGAATTTACTAAAAGAGTACTCGTTGCGAAGGAATCCTGCACCATAGAGCCGTACCGTAGTGACAAAAAAAACTTATACAGGATATTCCTGCACTTGCGGTTCCGTCTTTCCGAGGAAAGATAATGCTCTTCGACATTGCAAAAATATGGGTTGCAATGAGTTGCAGCTGCAGAAAGTTGAACTCATCAAACTCTGCTGTGGTCGCTACATATCAGAAAATCAAGTTTGCTTGTTTTTCGAGGAGAGACCAGCATCACACAGCAGTTTGATTATTGTGAAGCGAGAGGTGTTCTACAACCCTTTTTTCTGCAGAGAGAGAAACATGATCATACATACACTCATATGTACACCCCTCTTATAACCCAATGCGGTGGCGCAATGCGTTTTGCAATGAAAATTGAAAACGACTTTAAAGCCATCCATTCCCCACCAGATTCACTCAATGAGTCTATGTTGATAAAGATCCACGAGCTTGCCGAAATTTGGCTCCTGAACTTTGCCCAAATGAACATCATGATGGTCCCAGGCAATCTCCGTGCAGGATTACAAGAAACATTTGAAGGTGGAGAAGTCGATGATGTGTCACAACGCTGCACTTACGCGATGCAACATGATCCATCAACTTTATTTATTGAACTCACGTGAAAGTATGCGGCGTGCAAAAGACAGGGCTATACAAGGTGTACGATCATTGCATTCTTATTTTCCGTCCATGTCTTAGGCGTTACGGCGTAAGAGAGCGTGTTACTTGACAGTATTCGCACAGGATACTGTTGAGTCGTGTGAGTCGATTCTTCTTGTCTGTGAGGATAGCGGCAGCACGTAAAAAGATTTTAGGTTTTTTTTAATTTATTGAACTCAAGAAGCTCTTATCTTTTGCATACCGACGAGGCCTTTTCGTCGCCAAACCTTTGGACCACCAAGATGCATTTTCAATCCCATACTTTTTGAAGGATCTGATGCTTGAAATCCCATCGTCAGTCCAATATCATCCCCTAGCCGTTGAGTTCTGCTTGATGTCGGGATTCCGTGTTCAAAAGGCAGATTCCAAAATCAAAATGATCTCATGCGACACTGTTTCCTCTGTTATTGCAAAGGTAGCATCAGTCTTGAAAGCTGCAATTTGTTCAGTTATAGTATGCTCATTCTCAGAAGACACTTTCACGATACACGGTCCCGCACTTATCACAACAGTACGAAAATCTCACGTTCTCCATAGTCTGTCACCGATGCTCCGTCAAATTCGCGAAATGCACCGTCGACTACCCAAACGGAGGAAAACAACACTCGATGAAACTGGAAACATTGTGGTAGATCAGTTTTCGTTTCTTTTTGACGACTGGTCCAAAATTGTTCCTAAGACTGTGCTCTTGATGAAGGTTGCGGTTTCAAATTTGGCAGATGGGATCTGGTGGGAGCCTGTGGTTGATGTTCTTACCGATATAAATGTTCACGCGGATCGTGACACGGGTGACCTTTTTCTAGCAGATGTGAGTCCCGTGTGGAAACAAGGTTCTCTTTTTCCAATGGATCATTTTGACCATTTCATGGCACTTTTAGAAATGTCTTTCCACGGTTTCGGCGGGGGCTCTGCTCGGTTGAACGAGCTTCGTGAACCTACAATGTTCAACTGCCTCTTCACAAACAGTACGGTGTACTACACACTGTCTTCCTTGAAAGGTTTCAACAGCTCATCACGACGCACTAGTAAGGAAATCGAACGCAAGCTACCACCCGTTATCTCCAGATACTTCCTATTGTTTCGATCTCTGATCCAAACAAAAGCAAGTATGTTCACCAGCAACAGCAACATTAACAATCTCATGTTCCCTACAAGGGCGAATCCTTCTGCCATCCGACCGTCACACATCATCCGAGATCTCTTTTCGCTATCGTCAATTCCAAACATGACACAAGTTCGACACTTTTGGGCTGGTGTTTCCAACTTCGTGACCGGTGGTCACGACAAGCCCAACCACTTTTTGTCGTCGAATTCCATGGGAGCTTCCAAAATGGGTCATTCTTCATCAACTCATTCCTTTGCCTACTCCAGCCAGCAAGTCGGTTCAGAAGAGGCACACTTCAACTCCTATCATTTTGCAATTGGTGACACCTCGTATCAAATATCCAAATTCACCGAAAGACTTTCCTTGGCAGACCTTCGCAATGCAGTGCGACTTCGGTTTCCAAATTTGGTAAGTCCGAGTAATGGTCACGACCACTATTTGTGTGTGCAGCAAAAAGAGTTGGTTGAGTTTGGGTACAGTGCCGAGTTCAAGAACAAGCCACAGCATTGCATTGCTCTACTCGCTCCAGGTGAGGGAAAGTCGGAGTCCTATATAATTCCAACTATCGCTCGAAACCTTGCCAACCATAAATCAAAGACAATCATCCACATTTCACCATTTCGATTCTTGGCTGGGTATCAGTTTGCAATGGCATCAGCGGCATTCGAGATGCGTAATGGTCACGACCATTATTTGTCTGTGCAGCAGAAAGAGTTGGTTGAGTTCGGGTACAGTGCCGAGTTCAACAACAAGCCACAGCATTGCATTGCTCTACTCGCTCCAGGTGAGGGAAAGTCGGAGTCCTAAGGAGAAGGGGCTGTTTCTAGATAAAAAGTCTTCAAGTATGAATGCTTTTACTTGATACCACTGGTGGTGTTTTTATTTAGGATCACATACCACCGGTGTAGATTTTCGTACCACTGGTGGGCCTTTTTAACTAGCAATATATACCACTGTTGGTACCGAGCTCCATACTACCAATGCACTGTGAACAATCCTGGTAATGCTTTTTTATGTAGACAATTTTTCAAAAAACGAGTGAGTATTCCATTGGGACTCGCCATGCAAAAAATCTATCACACCCCATCATCATCATGTCTGCAAAAACAAATGCAACTATTGAGGTTGAACCAGTAATGCTTTTCACTTTCTCTCCCTAAGGGGGCGGGCTGATTTCTATATAAAATTATTTCGGGGATAGATTTTTTTACTTGATACATCCGGTGGGATATTACTATGGGGAAACTTGCATCGGGTGTGTCTTTTTCAGCATTGGGTGGTACAATTACAAAGGAAGGGGTTACATCGGGTGGTACAGAGCTTTGCCCATAGAGGTCAGTATGTTGCCGTCATCATGTCATCAGCAGCACAAACATACATTGCGGCACCATAATCATCCACAACAAATGAGTTCTTGAATTGGTAAGTTTTGTTTAAGCGTCTGCTTATAAACATTCTTTGCAGTGGCTGCAACGCTCTCAATAATGCTCGTTTCAGATTTGTAATTGGAGCATATTTAAGTTAAGAAACGGTCGGAAGTATGAAATTGGTCGCCATTCTTCACGTCTTAACAACGACCGAAAACTCCCAGATCCGGCTTGCAAATCGTTGTTTCCTTCGTCACCTGGTAAGTCTCGTTTCAAAGTCTTCTACTAACTAGTATTCTTCGTATTGTAATGTACTCAAAAACGCTCGCTTCAGATTTGTAATTGAGTGACTGGGTGTCATGAAATTCATACTCCAACCACGACCGAAGATTTGGTTTCCGGTTCGCAAATCGTTGTTTCGTTTCAAAGTCTTCTACAAACTATTCTTTGTATTGTAATGTGCTCAAAAACGCTCGTTTCAGATTCGCAATTGAGTAAATTTTAGAAAAGTAATGGTTGGAAATGCGAAGTTGGGTGTCATGAAATTCATGCTCCAACCCCAACCGAAAATTTGGTTTCCGGTTCGCAAATCGTTGTATCTTTTGTCACCTGGTGCATCTCCTTTAAAAGTCTTTTACTTAACATTCTTTGTATTGTTTTATGATCACCAGCGCTTGTTTTAGATTTTTAATTGAGTAATCTCTAGCAAAGTTATGGTCGGAAATGCAATGAGGAGCATTGTTGGAGGTTCCGATTGTAGTAACATGCCGTGGCATCTCATACAAGTGAGTAAAAAAAATTCAGTACCGGTAGATAATCGGATAGTTAACTTTCTTACTGAATTAAGTCAAAAACCACTGAATTCAGTTACCTAAGGAGAAGGGGCTGTTTCTAGATAAAAAGTCCTCAAGTATGAATGCCTGGTGGTACCGAGTTCCATACGACCAATGCAGTGTGAACAATCCTGGCAATGCTTTCCATTGGACTTGCTGTATAAAAATCTATCTCACCCCATCCTCATCATGTTTACAAAAACAAATGCAATTGTTCTTGTGGATCACCCACCAGAGTTTGAACCGGTAACGCTTTTCACTTTCTCTCCCTAAGGCAAAGGGGTTCGAACTGGTTATAAATTTACTCGTATCGTTTCTACGTACATAAGAGCACATCTAAAAGGATGAACGAAGGGTTTCCAGAACTCTTTCGTATCGACTCGACCATTGCCAACGGGACTTTATACTCCCACAATGATGCCAAAACAAACACAACAAAGAATGAGCGGAAGGGAGGCGCAAAAACTCATCGGTTGGATGGTGAATTTTCACCATCATCGTTCAATTCCTACACACTCTCATGGTATTCTCTCTACACAGTTGATCCACCCATTGTTGCAGCGAAATGTTCAGGAGTGAACGATACTGTGCACCTACCTACTACTGGTACCGTGAATGTACCTACCATGAGCAGCCTTCCTACCGTGCACCTGGCATGTCCGAAGATCGGGAAAGGACGGGCAGTCGCCATCAGACAGACGAACACGAGACACAGACAGACGAACACCACGACACAACACAACACAAGATACGAATTGCTCACAATCCGAACGAACTCGAATCGACAAAGACACTACTCTAGTTAATCTGGCCTCTCCCCCGACCCGACTTGAACCACAGACGCAATGGAGGGGTCAGACGACGCTCGCTCACCGATGACGATGACCTTGACGTGGTTGGACGTTTTCAGGAAGCTCGACCAGTGGGAGGTCGTCGAAAAGCTCAGCGCTTTGAATTCGAAGACGAACTCGGTCAGTACAAATTCTACAGGATTCGTACACTTGTGCTCTCCGGAAGTCGCCCACCTTATGGTAAACACGCACGGAGTCATCCGACTCTTTCACCACTTCCACCACGACGCTGACGATGGACTCAACGACGGGACGAACGCCCTTTGGGCACTGATGGGGCTGGCGGCTTCGCCGCCGCCATGGCGGTCGACACGAAACAGGTCGTAGAGCGACACATCGGAACGCCTTTTGATTGGTCGAGGATGCTCTCGTGGAATTCTACGTCGGACGTACTGGCGGCGATCAATGAATCTCTGACGACACGTGCCCAGGTGTCAGGCGTCAGCACCGGAGCCACGCGCGAAGCCGAGCCAGCCGGCACCCTGCCGACTGCAACCAGAGGACGACCGAAGAAAGGAAGCGGAACGAAGCACCGGGCGAAGCCAAGCAAGCCAGTCGAAGCGAGCGAGGACGACACAGACGACGTCACGGTCGTCGGGTTCACGATGAAGCCCACCGTCCCGGTGCCGGCCTTCATCGCAGCCGCCATCATGGACACTTACGTCACCGCGCCAGAGGAGCTCGCCCTACTGATCGTCAACGCCATTAAACAGAGAGCGAGCGAGGACCCAGACCCGTCCAGAGCAACCATCCGCGCGGAGGCAGCCTCTTACATCCCGCGGTGGGTCCTCAGCGTAGCGGTAAACTCGAGGAGGACCCGGGACCGACAAAGCGAGGTGGCGGCATCAAACGCATACTCCAAACGATCGGACGAATGGGCGAAATCGCTACACCTCAAGCATCTGGCGGTCAGAGCTAGGAGCCTCATTCGGACGGACGACCATGCCAGCACGCCAGGACGCACAGAGGACGCCATTCGAAACCTGTCAACGTTACTGGAGCGACAGGCAGCAAACGCAGCGACCTCGTCCCCCCAAACGTCGAAGACAGGCTTTGACTCTTTCCCGCCGTCGACGAAACGAATGGTCCTTTTCGTGTCCGAAAGGGACGCCGACAGGATGATTCGCAGCCGCCCGGTCCAGTCTTTCTCGGACATCCTGACGCTTAGCAACGTGGCCTACGTACAAAACCACATCCACCACTTCTTGAGGAACACCAAAGGTCGAGACGCGTTCATTCCCATGGGCTTCTGCGCCGCAATCCGCACCGCTTCTTTCACGGCCGACACACCTGACCGGCCAGGGGCCTTCAGCCTCTTCTGTTGCGGTCCCCAGACGTTCGCCCGAGCAGCAGCGATCGGGCGAGAAGCCTCTGATCACGCCAGCACCCTTGTGCAAATGCAACTCAAGACGACCGACACGACCACGGGCTTCTCGGAGAAGGACATCAAGAGCATGACAAAACTCAACTTCACGGTGCCGAAAGATTTTCACGAACTCGCGCGGCTTATCGAGAACATGAGCGGAGTGCTGGAGCTCCTTTCGGAGCCAATTCCCGCTCACACACATGTTGGACGAGTGGAGCCGTTTCCTGACCAGGGCGGTCGGCTCCACACTGGCGACGCCCGCCAGCTAGCGCACGCTGACCCTCAGCCGCGTGCAGGTTAGGTTGGTTCATCGAAAACGCATGCAACAATACCTAGTTCTCTGCGCTGGAGTCGAACACGAGGACGAGATCAACCCAGCACTCCTAGAATTCAGGTCCACCCGGCAGCAGTTGGAGGACGGCGCCTTTGTCTTCCCGGCCTGCGACTTCCTCAAGGAGCGGCTGGGACGTGGAGTCGACCAAAAGGGCGACTCGCAGCCTGTAGCCGCCGCCGGGAGCGCTCGAGCCGGACGTCGCGGGCAACCCGCGGACGCAGTCACAAACCCACAGCAGGACCTTTTCCCGAGAGACGCGAACGACACTTGGCAGGTGTTCCTCGATCACGTCCGAAGTGGAGGACCGATCCCGAACATGTGCTGCAGGTGGCACCTAAACGGGAAGTGCGTCAAGAGCTGTTTCTTGAGCGCCTCGCACGTCGCCCTCACGACCGAACAGACGACCGCCGTACGAGCGTGGATAGAGCAGTGCCGGGCGCGCATGCGCCGCCCTCGTCCGACGCGACGCCGCCCAGCAAGAAAACAAAATTAGGACCCTCTGCATCTGCTTACTTCCAGCCCGCCTTCGTCGCACAGCCGTCGCAATGGGCGTTCGACCAGGAACGGTCGACGGCCGAGTTCCACAACAGACGCCACGTAGGACGCCCCGGACTTTATCGGAATCTGCCGCCCGAGACAGTCCCGCGGGAACCCACGCGCACGAACCTTCTCGCCCCGCCACGTCGCCGACGCCCCGCATCTCGCCAGCCCGCGACGACCCGTCACGAAACGAAGTCGGGCCTGAGCGCTACGCTCCCGCCCTCGACTCGCCACCGACCGACCACCCGTGGCGCGCGCATTGTCGCCCGGAGACGCCCACGACGCGCCGACATCAGCCCTCGCAGACACGCCACGCCCGCTTCCCGGTAAGTTCCCATCGTTGGTGCCATTGCCGACGATCCCGCTCCCGAACGTCGACTCGCCGTTCCCACGACTCCCGAACCACGCCTGGCCGATGCCCTTGCCACTATTTTGCACTCCGGCCAACCGCGCACCCACGCGACGGAGTTTCGCTTCGACTGGACGCACGACGCCGCCCGCCACAACCTCGCGGTGCTCAAACGGTACGCCCTCGACCTCGACGCCGCCCTTCGGGCCCAGCCGTTCAGCGCCCTGACGCCGGGATCCGAGTTTCGCCCCACCGAACTTCTCGCCCCGCTCCTGTCCGCCCACCCCCTCTGGCCGCGTTTTCAGGAGCGCATCTCCGAAGGGGCCGAGTTCCCGCTTCGCGAGATCTCGGATTCTGACCGCCTCGCGGACGTGCGCGCCAACTTAGCTCGCGGCAATCACAAATCGGCCCGAGGCCACGAGGCAAAGTTGATATCCATGCTGAAGGACGAAGCCTCAAGGGGTTGGCAGCTACCACTGCCGCGAGAAGCCGCCTTAGAGATCAAGGGATGCGAGGTCGCGCCTCTGGGGATGGTCGCGCAGACGTCGATCGACGAGAAAGGAAATTCAATAGAGAAACTCCGACTGACACATGACCAGTCATTCAGCCCGAGCGGAGTGGCAGGACGAAGCGTAAATGAACGCGTGGACACATCCCAACTGACAGAAGCACGTTTCGGAAAAGCATTCAGCAGACTCATGTACCACATCTCGTTCCTGCGCCAACTATGGCCAGACGAGCCTATCTGGATGACGAAGGTCGACTGCAAATCCGCCTACAGACGAATCCATCTCAAAGCAGCCACAGCCATGAAGTCCTGCACGAGTATCGACGACCTGCTGTTAGTGGCGCTGAGGATGACGTTCGGTGGAGCGCCAAACCCATCGCAATGGAGCGACGTGTCGGAGATGATCACGGACTTGGCAAACGACCTTGTCCGCAGGGACGACTGGGATCCGAGCGTCTACCACTCGCCGCACCAGCACCTCCTGGACACCGAAGGGGCAGTGGACAATGACAAAGGGTCGGTCGACAAAATGAGTGTTTTCGGCAAGGCGGACTACTTCGCAGTGAACTATCCACCCTACGACGACCTCCCTCGCTTCGACTGCTACCTGGACGACATTTTTGGGGCCTTCAACCCCCGCGACGCAGAAAAGAGCGCTGCCGCGATCCCGCTGGCGCTCCACCTGGTCGGGAGGCCTTGCGACCCCGAGGTTAAGGAGACTTTTCCCAGAGACGATATCCTTGCGATCCCAAAGTTCCTGGCCGAGGCCAAACCATCCGAGAGGAAGATGATCCTCGGATGGATCGTGGACACACGCCGCTTCGTCGTCGCACTGCCTCACGATAAGCACATGAGCTGGACGCAAGCCGTTGACAGGATGCTGACGCACAGACATGCCTTCGTGACGACGAGACCTAGAGACGACCCTCGGACGTTTTAGCCACGCCGCCTACGTCATCCCTTACGCAAGACACTTTATGGGAAGGCTATACAAGGCCTGCGAGCGTTCGAAGCAGGCCGGGAAGGCGAGACTGACCAAACCCCAACTGGACGACCTGATTCTGTGGAAGGCTTTCCTTCAGAAGGCGTCGCGAGGTATCTCGATCAACAGGCTGGTTTGCCGGTGGCCGACGCGCATAGTGAGGGTGGACGCATGCCCACAAGGCATCGGAGGCTACTGCCTCAAGAGCGGCCTGGCGTGGCGATATCAGCTACCAGAGCACCTGCTGGGGCGAGCGACCCTAAACACTCTCGAGTTCCTTGCTGCCTTTGTGGGGATGATCGTGGAATTCCACGAAGGGGCCGCGTGGACGGACGAAGACGTTCTGCTCAGTCAGGGAGACAGCACCTCAGCAGCGGGATGGCTTGCTAAGTCGAACTTCAACGACGATTGTCCGCTTCACCTGACGATAGCCCGAGCGTTCGCTGATTTCTGCCTCACGCACGAGATAGACCACTACACGCAGTGGTTCCCCGGGAAAGAGAACAAGGTGGCGGACATGCTCTCCCGAGATTTCGCTCTAGACGACGCGGCACTGACAGACTTGATCACGAAAACTGCTCACCGTTTGTTCCACAGAACTTCAGGATCATCCCTTTGCGGCCAGCCCTTATTTCGCAGATTGAGGCTGGCTGCAGCTGCTGCCCAAAACGCAGCTCTTGCCGACTCAACCCGTGCCAAGCGCGATAGCAGCTGGCGCTGTTACGAAAGATTCCTCGGACGAATCGACGGAGTCGGAGGGAGCCTTTCTCCAAGGACTCGGACGAGAAGCGAAAGCAGAAACGTTCGCCTGCTTCGCCGCCGCCCTTCGGGACGGACGGCTTCGCCCCGACAACCTCAGGAAGCTGGCAATGGACCCTTGTCCGGTTCCATTCGTGCCACCCTCGACGGTGTGGCTCAGGCCTTCAGGCTTAACAAATTTGAGAGCCCAATCCACGACGCCGCCGGACGACTCGACCCCTTCTGGCTTTACAACTGAAACGTTACGCCGACGAGGACCCAGGACCTACCCCACAGCAGGCGCTGCCGTTAGAGGTGATTCAAAGGTTCGATCCTGGGCAAGAAACGAGACGGACATCGCTATTGGACAACTTGTGGTGGTCGCGTTCTTTTCGCCATGAGGTCGTGCGAATATTCCGATGTCGGAAGCCGACGGACGACATCAGTGATCAGAGTGGACGACGTTCGTTTCCGACAGAAGGGACAGGACCTGCAGACAACCGACCGAGGACAACTGGAGAATGCCGACACCGTGTCGATCACCTTCCGGCGACAAAAGAACGGGGACAAAGGCGCGACAGTGACTCAGCATCGAAACGACAGGCAGGGACAAACGGACATCTGCCCCGTCCGCGTGCTAGCGGACCTGACGACGAGGGTACGGAGTTACGATTGCCATTCACGGACGAACCCGAAGATTAACGCCGTCAGGACGCAGGACTCAGACGAACCCCAACACATCTCTTCCAAGTCCATACTGAGGCAGCTCAGGATGGCGACGACTCTCGCAGGGGAGGAGAGGCTTGGCCTCCAGGCGAGTGGCATCGGCACTCACTCGATCAGATCAGGCGCCGCGATGGCCATGCACCTCGCCGGAGTTCCAAGTGAGACGATTCAGATGGTGGGGAGGTGGCGAAGCCAGACGTTCATGAGATACCTCCGAATTCAAGTGCCGGACTCGACACTCGGAGTAGCCGCACGCATGACGAGTCGACAATCTTTCTACACGATCGCCCCAGATTCTGCGGACGAACGACAACCGGAAAATGGCGGAAACCAGGTCGACTCACAATCGCGCGACGGACCCCCGCTAGATAACTATCACGGGACCGACACCGCGAGACGAACCAGGAGAGAGAGACAAAACTATTAGGACCAGATTCCGATGCCATCTATTTATTTCTACTAGTCTCACGAGCACAAAAGAGAAACGAGAATGACCACAGACAACACACGAATCGACGCGACAGTGCGCGAGACAACGGTACGACGAAACCACGAAGCAGACGACTCATCCGACTAAACGGACTTAGAGAAATTTGGACAAGACTCGGAATTTATTTCGTGGCATGTCCGAAGATCGAAAGGACGGGCAGTCGCCATCAGACAGACGAACACGAGACACAGACAGACGAACACCACGACACAACACAACACAAGATACGAATTGCTCACAATCCGAACGAACTCGAATCGACAAAGACACTACTCTAGTTAATCCCACCCACCCACACCTCCTCTCCTGGCCCGATGCCTAGGTTCATCGGCGCCCCTGGCGCCGGTTACCTCCTGGCCATGCTCTGCATGGGGCGGAAACCAGGTCGACTCACAATCGCGCGACGGACCCCCGCTAGATAACTATCACGGGACCGACACCGCGAGACGAACCAGGAGAGAGAGACAAAACTATTAGGACCAGATTCCGATGCCATCTATTTATTTCTACTAGTCTCACGAGCACAAAAGAGAAACGAGAATGACCACAGACAACACACGAATCGACGCGACAGTGCGCGAGACAACGGTACGACGAAACCACGAAGCAGACGACTCATCCGACTAAACGGACTTAGAGAAATTTGGACAAGACTCGGAATTTATTTCGTACCTACTGCGAACCTGCCTACCGTGACCCTGCCTACCGTGACCCTGCCTACCGTGACCCTGCCTACCGTGACCCTGCCTACCGTGACACTGCCTACCGTGACCCGGCCTACCGTAACCCTGCCTACCGTAACCCTGCCTACCATGAACCCAACCATCCAGTATGAGTACTCCAAGTACACCCTTGTTCAGCAATGTGACTACCCTCCTATTCAGTATTGCAAGTACACACCTTTCCAGTACTCCACCAAGAACACACCTACCCCTATTCAGTACTCAAAGTACACCCATATCCAGTACTCCGAGTGCAACCCTGTCCAACACTCCAAGTGCTACACGAACCCACCTCCCAGCATGAACAAGCATATGTTTTTCCATGAGCAGTATTGTTTGGAACCCTTCTTTCCTCATTTTAGCCATCCTCCCTACATCACATTGGGATAGTTCTCATCTTCAGTGGCACCTCCCAGGTGCCTTTTTCTCTGTTGGCCGTGCTCCCTCGGGGGTCGTGTCTAACCGTGTGGGTCGAGTGTCTCCAATCATAGGCACCGCGGCAGCACATAAAATAGATGTTAGGTTTTTTTTTTATTCTTTGTATTGTAATGTGCTCAAAAACGCTCGTTTCAGATTCGCAATTGAGTAAATTTTAGAAAAGTAATGGTTGGAAATGCGAAGTTGTGTGAGACCCTCTCTAGTACGGCAGATCCACAAACCTTGACCCGCTTGGGAGTCGGGTTAGTGCGGAACCGACGGGAACAGAAGAGAGGGAACACGACAACACAATGAACAAGAGCGTGGCGATGTTGAGAGGTGCGCGTCGCAAAGGGGTCGATGTCGGTGATGGTGATGTCGTGTGTCGTTGGCGTGGACGAAGCAATAACTGTACCTCTTCACCCTTACGATCGTAGACCGGCAAGAATGCAGTGGAGGTAATAGTTTTAAGCTAAGTTAGAAGTTGTGTGCCGATGAAGTACACCGGCTTAAACTATACTAGTCGGAGTGGCGCGTCATACAAGACACGACCATAGATGGTATACTGTGCGCAGTTGAACAATAGCACAGTATCCAAGAATGTAGGAGATATGCACTGACACACTCCCCCATTGTAAGCCGAGGCATGCAATGAGCAACAGAAGTGCATCTTGATAGAGAAGAACATTAGGGAGCCGGGGGGGACCAAGGAGCACCGTAATGACCCATGAGACGACGAACGTGGCGGTGGTGGAGCGTGGAACCGAGCGACTTGGTCAAGGAATCGGCGGAATTGACGACGCCAGGAATATGTGACAGGACAATCTCGTTTGCGGCTTTCCACTCCTGAAGGGCAAAGTGTTGAATATCGATGTGACGAGCACGCGGTGTGGGGCGACTGGCGTTGACCATGAGGATCGCAGCAGCGTTGTCTTCAAAAAGCGTGGTCGGACCTTGTTGAGGATATCCGAGCTCCGAAAGAATCGATCGAAGGTACTTGGCAATCTTGGCAGCGTGGACGGCGGCAAGGAATTCGGCTTCGGTGGAGCTTGTGGAAACCGTGGACTGAATCTTGGACTTGTAGGCCAGGGGACCTCCACAGAACATAAAAACAAGCCCAGTAATTGACCGGCGCGTGACAAGGTCCGTTGCATGCGCGGCGTCGACGTACCCAGCAAGTTCAATCGAGGAATGCGGTTGCGGGAAGTCAGGGGAGAGTAGGATCAGGAGTGAGAATCTGGAAGTCGCCATGCGGAAGTGTTGCCAGAAACTTGTTTCGCCAATAGAGCAAACCCCAATTTTTCGTCATGCGTAAGTACCGGGCGACACGACGTAACGCGTCGTAGTGTACTTTCGCAGGATGATCGGAGAACCGTGCAAGTGTTGTAACCGCGTATCCGATGTCCGGACGAGCAACCACATAGGCGTAGATTAACGCGCCCAAGACACTTCGATACGAAAATCCAGCAGCCGTTTCGATGTCACAATATTCGGGTGTTCCGTCACGAGGCGCAGTGATGTAATCGTCAAACATCTGCTGTGTCGTTGAGGCGGCAAGAGGCTCGATAGGTTTCTCGTCGGTCTCGCGTGAGCCAGAGGAAGACCATCCATAGTGCGCAAGTAGTTTATCGATGTACGACTCGCAAGTTATCTTGATGTAGCGGTCGCGTTGCGCGATGTCGACACCGTTGAAAGACTCCAAAATACCCTCGTCGCGGAGGTCGATACCATCTTCGGAACATATCACACGAACGAGATCTTTAACAGCGTTGACATCGACACATCCGATAGCCAAATCGTCAACCTGACGACAGATAAGCATCCGATGCCCATTGTATATTCCTTGATACAAGCTGCGTTCGTGAGTCGTTGAAGTAAAACCATGACGAGCGATGACAGCATTGACAAACTTTTCCCAGAGAGCACCTGATTCTGGATGGCCTTGGAGAGCGTGCTGAACAGGGAGCACCATATTTCGAGGAACGGATGTACCATGGCGAGCAAGATGCCAGTCGGCGTATTGATCGTCGATGATCACAAACGTTGGTTGGTTTGGAGGCGGTGAGTTTGCATAAGCATTAGTCGCATCCACTTTCAAACTGATATATCCCTCGTGTGCACATAAAGCAAAGAAAAGACGCATGCAAGGTTGTTCGATGCAGCTAGAGTAGGTGTTAGCCAACTTTAGCTGCGGGCTGCACGAGGAGAGCCATCGCAGCAATTTCGTGCCTTTCGGGTGCCGTCCCCTTGATAGCATAATTCCAATGCTGGCGAAGGACGATTGCGTCTTTCGAGCGACGACAGGGGCTCCATACATCTCTTGCTTTGCCATCGAGTCAAGTTGTTTGAATTCAGCGTCCTGCCATTCCTTCCAATTTGGAAGGCGCCGGAGTTTACGCCGAGTGAAACTTCCCAGGCTTTGCTCTGCAGGTGTCCCATGGGTCGTTGTGTTCAGGGATCGAAGCAAAGCTGGACGTGATCATCGTCGAGCTCGCCAGATTCGCCGGGAAAACGAGACTGTTGTCGAACGGCTCCGGTCGCGGGGATGAGGACATGGACAGGATTGTCGAGACAGTGCGCAACTGATCCACGGAAAGATGAAGCGGTTGGTCGAGATGACGATCGACGACAGGGATGTATCGATCCGGTGCAAAAACTATCTTGAAGGATTGTTCTTCGGATGTGGCGGCAGCTTGGAGTGCTTCCAGGATGGACGCTGCGGTGAAAACAGCGACATCATTGATTGAAACGACGAAGGCGCCGATATATTTCCGACGAACGTTCCGGATGCGGGATGCGGTGGTGTTGGGTATGATGCCAGAGACAAAACCGCGTTTCCGAATGTGACATTCTTTGATCTCGAAGCCAAGGCTGGGATGTTCACAAGTGTTGGGAGGGGACAGTTCATCGAGCCGGTCGAATGGATCATCGGAGACATCCAAATCGAAAGGGGGGTAGGTCCAGACGATCAGGATCGACAACGCCGCCGTCGGCCAAATTGCGCAAGAGCTTGACATTGGGGGGTGGTTCATCAAGATCGTTCATTCCCTCATCGAATCGCGCATGGGTGGCGGTCTTGACGGTCGAGCTGCCAAGGTCAAAGTAATACATGACCTTCAGGGAGCGCGAGTACCCAAGAAAAATACCGAGACGTGAGTTTGGGACGACACGACCATATCGAGCAGTCGTTGGGCGAACGTGGATACGACACCCAAAAGTTCGAAGCTTCGCAAGGTTTGGAAGCGGGGCACCACACATCTCGTACGGGCTTGAAGGTCGATCGCCGTGGGGGGACGAAGTTGTACAAGCGAATGTAGTGGTAGAACGCATACGGCCAGAAGTTTGGTTGCAGATTTGCTCCAGAAAGCATGGTGCGAAGGGCGTCACCAATGGTTTGGTGCGGTCTTTCTCCTGGTCCATTTTGGTGCGACGAGTCCGGACCCGTGAGTTCCACAACATATCCGAAGTTTGCGAAGGTGCGGTGAATGTCTCGACACTTCCCGAGTTCGCCACCTCCATCCATTCGGACATACTTGTCCGGGCATTGTGGAGCGTTGCTGGCAAGCCAGCTGTTGATCCAATCGACGGGTGGAGCCTTGGTGGCAAAAGCGCGACCAAAGATTCGACCGCTGTAGTGATCGGTCAATAGGACATAGCAGGTCTCACCGTTGAGTCCGACGAGAGTGTTATGTCGAATTGAGTCGCGGCTTTTCTGCACCATGAAACCAAAGTCAATTGACAGGCCTTGGTTGCATGTCGTTGCCCGCATCGTCGTCCCTGTTCCCGAAGGGGCTTTTCGGAGCTTTGATGCAAGGCAAATCGGGCATCCTTCAATCTCGGTCGGGACTGTGAACTGAGGCATGCCTTTTACGAAGCGATGCATCTCTGACAACCGACGAAAGTTGATATGTCCGAGACGTTGATGCCACAACATTCTTAACGCCGATCGGCTCAACGAACGAATGGTATACGCTTCGTTGGAGGCCGAGGAGAACTCTGGAAAGGGATCCATGGCGTCGAGGAGCTCGGGGCGTTGAACGATGAGGTTTGGTGAGTCGTCAGTTGTGATGACGCTGGTGGGCGTTGGTGTATCAAACTGATTGACAGCTGCCATTCCATTTCCATAAATGTAGCGTCTTGCTGAAGTGTCGGCAGGCGGAGAGTGACATGCTTCACAGGTCATGCCGTCGACGGGGTCGAGGATTGTAGCGGCGGTGACGGGAGCATGCTCAGTACAGAGCTTGCGGATGACTTGATTGGACGGAAGAGGCGCCAGATGGGCCTCAGGAGTCGGAGCGATCAGGGCCTCGGTGAACGTCAGCCCTCCACGGTTCGCCGTTGGTTGCAGGATGATGTAGATGTCTTGCGATCGACGAATCTTGTTCGGAAAATGGATGTGCCCAACGCCTTCAGTGAAACTGGACATGTGGTAGCCATCGGTGCCAAGTTGCTTGGATATCGCCGCATGCGAAATGATGATGCCCGGGATTGTGGGAGTGTAGTATGTCCGAATGAAAACGGACGTCGGTCCGCCGGCATTTCCACGGTTGTCTACAGGCACACACAAGAAACCGACGCCAACTGGATGGTGTGCATGATGACCAGCATCGAAGAGACGCACATTGGTTCGATGAAGCGGGCGGTAGGCAAATAACAGATGGCGATCGTTGGCAGTGCAAGCCATGGACCCGTTGTCAGCGTGGGCGAACGAGAGGTGGCGGGCGCTGTCATACGTTTCTGCTAACCGACGCAGCAGGATGGGATCCGAAGCATCGTCGAGTAGGACCGTTTCTGATGGCGGGAGAGCAGGCGTGGTGTCAGCGACTGTCACGACGATGGAATTAATCGTGGGGATGTCGAAACAAGCCTCGAAGTCCAGTTCGTCGTCTGCAGAAGTGGCACGAAGGGAGTTCTGTTGGTAACCAAGGATCTCCGAGCCTTCATTCTCTTCATCGTCGTCCTCGTTGCCATTGTTGTGGATCGCAGGTGCGTCACCGATGGGCTCGTCCTCTAGGATGCGTCTCATGGTGCGGTTGGTGCTAGGAGCACCGTTGGACGGGCGATCACGAACACTGGCGGAGGTCAAGCGGCTTCGGAACTGTTTGTGCGAGTTCGCGATTTGGGCCTTGAGTTGGGGGTTGCGTTGAGCTAACCCTTCTGCGACGATGAAATCGACAAAACGGTTGCAGTCCTCCAACTTGTGCCCGGGGTGGTGGCAACCCAAACAGACAGCCGAAGCATCTTGGTTCTGAGAGATGGCACGGACCATGAGATCGATGGCGTCATCATCAAGAGTGGTGTCGGACGCGAAAGAGAACTCGGGGGATGCGGTCTCGATGCGACGGATGATGGACGTCGGCGTGCGACCTGACGATGCGGAGGGTGGGTCGCGACCGATCTCGGAGGCATACTCGACGAACGTCGTCGCGAGTTGTGCCAACGAGAGCTTGAAAGGAAGAGCTCCGTCGTGTCCGGTGCGCTTATCACGCTCGACCAAACGTCGGATTTCAGGTCGCCACTCAGAGGACAAGTTGCGAACTGAGAGATCCAAAGCCTCTGATTCCGTGTACGTTCGGGTGGCCTGGCGCTCACGTACCATGAAATCCTGCAGTCGACGGATGTACAAACTGAAGGGCTCTGTTCGACGTTGTCGAGGGATTTCGCTGGCAGTCGAAAAGACAGAATGCAGAAGGGGGTGATGGAGGCGGAACAAAGAGTACACTGCATGGTACCCTGCTTGAGGTGGACAGCCCTCAACGGCGCCTTGCTCTCTTGACCCAGCGGGGAAAGTGGACTCCTGGTTTAGGGCGGTGTAGATAAGCCCGGACATAAAAGCATCCTTCTCGCGAACGGAAGCCGGTAGCCAAGTCCACCACTTGCCGTGAATGGAATCTTCTTGCGCAGATTCGTATGGCGGGCACCACACTCCCCATTGGAGACACGTGGAACAGAACAACTTGTACCAGTGTACAAATGAATCGTTCCGGGTGGAGTCAAATTTTGGGATGCTAGCTTTGCGAAAATCCTTGAACTTAACCTCGCCGCACATAAACTGACTCATATAATCCTCAAACGACTCGGCACCGAAAGTTACTTCAGCCGAGAAGGGATGCATACGAGTGGGCGTTCGGGTAAGCGTTCCAGTGCGTGCCGTCGCCGCCGAACCAAAAGTGGGCGGGGTGGGGCATCGTCCGGAGGACTTTGAAAGCGGCCAGCAGCCACTGCTGGCGGTCCATGTCCACCAGTAGGTCGAGTGTCGACCGGTTGTCCGCGGAATGTCTGGGCGGCGGCGACGGCAGGGTCCGGAGTCACATCAACGTTTACATTTGGTGGGCGGGAATCGCTTCGTTCCTGGAGGCTTCCGTAGCAGCTGGTACCTCGACTTGAACCGACGTATCAATCACCGATGGCGGGCCTGCGTGAGAACGTCGGGAGCGACTTTCATGTACGCTGTTGGACGTCGCAGAGGAGCCTGGGGCCTGGGGATATCGACCCCGGGCATCATGAAACGGATCAAAATAGGAACATAGACGACGTCCGATGGACGAGGACGATCCTTGAGACGTTGGATAATCAATCGTTGAAGTGCCGGCTTTCGCAACGAAATGATGGAGTTGCGATCGCGGGCATGATACATGCTGAATCCGGAATCCGTTAGCAAAGGCACCAAATCCTCAGAAAGCCAGGTGGTGTCTTCAAGTTGATGGAGGACTGACTCGCGGATTGCTACATGATAGTTCTCAAGAAGTGTCATGGTAGAAATATCGAAGACTTCTGTGAGTGGGATTTCTGCCATTGGGCAGTCCGCAATATCGACGCTGATAACGAGACAGTCATCGTCGTGTCGAATCTCCCCGGCGTCCGACATGTTAATATCAGGTTTCGGAAATATGCGGTCCCGGATGGTTGACCGAGGAGGTGTTCTGACTCGGGAGTGGTTACGTGGTTCCTGGTATCGTGTGACACAAAGAACATGGAGGAACACCAGATTTGTCGGAGTGGGCGCAGAATGCAATCGTAGACTTTGGGCTCATAACCTGTGAGACCCTCTCTAGTACGGCAGATCCACAAACCTTGACCCGCTTGGGAGTCGGGTTAGTGCGGAACCGACGGGAACAGAAGAGAGGGAACACGACAACACAATGAACAAGAGCGTGGCGATGTTGAGAGGTGCGCGTCGCAAAGGGGTCGATGTCGGTGATGGTGATGTCGTGTGTCGTTGGCGTGGACGAAGCAATAACTGTACCTCTTCACCCTTACGATCGTAGACCGGCAAGAATGCAGTGGAGGTAATAGTTTTAAGCTAAGTTAGAAGTTGTGTGCCGATGAAGTACACCGGCTTAAACTATACTAGTCGGAGTGGCGCGTCATACAAGACACGACCATAGATGGTATACTGTGCGCAGTTGAACAATAGCACAGTATCCAAGAATGTAGGAGATATGCACTGACAAGTTGGGTGTCATGAAATTCATGCTCCAACCCCAACCGAAAATTTGGTTTCCGGTTCGCAAATCGTTGTATCTTTTGTCACCTGGTGCATCTCCTTTAAAAGTCTTTTTACTTAACATTCTTTGTATTGTTTTATGATCACCAGCGCTTGTTTTAGATTTTTAATTGAGTAATCTCTAGCAAAGTTATGGTCGGAAATGCAATGAGGAGCATTGTTGGAGGTTCCGATTGTAGTAACATGCCGTGGCATCTCATACAAGTGAGTAAAAAAAATTCAGTACCGGTAGATAATCGGATAGTTAACTTTCTTACTGAATTAAGTCAAAAACCACTGAATTCAGTTACCTAAGGAGAAGGGGCTGTTTCTAGATAAAAAGTCCTCAAGTATGAATGCCTGGTGGTACCGAGTTCCATACGACCAATGCAGTGTGAACAATCCTGGCAATGCTTTCCATTGGACTTGCTGTATAAAAATCTATCTCACCCCATCCTCATCATGTTTACAAAAACAAATGCAATTGTTCTTGTGGATCACCCACCAGAGTTTGAACCGGTAACGCTTTTCACTTTCTCTCCCTAAGGCAAAGGGGTTCGAACTGGTTAAAAAATCCTCATGTATACTTTTACTTCATACGCCCGGAGTGGTGATTTCACGCCCGGAGGGGGATTTTTCATGCCCGGAGGGATATTTTACTTAGGAATTACTACGTCCGGAGGAGAATTACTCGCCATACGGAGACAATATTACACGTAGTTACATGGTATTGTCAGAATGTTTTTGCAGCCCTTAGGGGGCGGAGTTCAAACTACATTTATTTTATTTGTGAATGATTTTGTTTACTTGATACCACGGGAGGGACTTCTATTTAGGAAGATGTACCACAGGAGGGATTTTCCTTGCCATGGGAAGGACTTTTACTTAAGGACTAATACCATGGGAGGTATGGAATTCATCACACTCTCTATCGCCCTTGTAGTGTGAAAATCAGTGCGCCAATTTTCAAATGAAAGCCATATCATTCATCCCTCAACTCCATTCTCAACAACCACAACAAACCATGGACTTTAATGTGTCTCAGACGACAAGCACCAAATGAAAGGCAATGGTCCTTCAAGACATTCCACAAGAGGATTCAGACCCCATGCTTCCTATTAGGGATCTTTTCACATTTTCTCCTTTTGGTTTATGCTGTCGGCAATGTAAAAATAATTCAATTATTCAGCGTGATGAGCAATGCATCTCCCGGCATTAAAAAAACATGGTATGGCCAGCAGAGTTGCTTTGGTTTGTGCAACTTGAAATTGCAAAGGCCTCAGGATCCACTGAATCATACCGAAGCGACAAGAATACCTACACTGGTTATTCCTGTAGTTGTGGGATTGTTTTTCAATTAAGAATAGACAACGCACTTCGACATTGCAAAAGAATGGGTTGTGACGCATCCAAACTGCAAAAACTTCGAAATAAATTCCGAGTCTTGTCCAAATTTCTACACGCAGTGGTTCCCCGGGAAAGAGAACAAGGTGGCAGACATGCACCTCGCCGGAGTTCCAAGTGAGACGATTCAGATGGTGGGGAGGTGGCGAAGCCAGACGTTCATGAGATACCTCAGAATTCAAGTGCCAGACTCGACACTCGGAGTAGCCGCACGCATGACGAGTCGACAATCTTTCTATACAATCGCCCCAGATTCTGCGGACGAACGACAACCGGAAAATGGCGGAAACCAGGTCGACTCACAATCGCGCGACGGACCCCCGCTAGATAACTATCACGGGACCGACACCGCGAGACGAACCAGGAGAGAGAGACAAAACTATTAGGACCAGATTCCGATGCCATCTATTTATTTCTACTAGTCTCACGAGCACAAAAGAGAAACGAGAATGACCACAGACAACACACGAATCGACGCGACAGTGCGCGAGACAACGGTACGATGAAACCACAAAGAAGACGACTCATCCGACTCGGAATTTATTTCGATGCCTGTTGCTTGTCCCCAGCAGCAGGTACTTGTACTGTGCTGTTGATATGTGAGCAAGAAAAGTTGCTCCTGTATGATAGTCTGCATTGCATAATGTACAATGTGCAAAGTACTCCGAATTGATCTTCAGACGTGCTCCAAGTACTTATGCATGAATTCAAACTGCTATGTGGTAGACTAAACGCCGCTCGCCGCCTGCAAGTTTTTTCTCGTGCCGCATCCTCAGTGCTGTGTTAGCTCCTTTCGATGCCCTCAGCTTCTTGATGTGCGCTTCCAAAGCCTGACCAGATTTCATGCGTTCCTCTTCACTAGCATACACTTCAGGGATTTGCGAGGAAAGAATGCCTCTTCCCTTCGCCCTCCACGTATCAACTACTTGAGAAGCAATAAAGTCTCCAAAAGCGCTATCCCCACGCACGACTGCATCACATTGCTTTGCAATCTCGAAGGTCCCAAGAATCGCAATCACCTCATCTTTGGGTGTAGGCTCCGTAACATGACGCATAAATTCTGCTTCTGTACCTCGACTTCGCGTCCGGTTGATCCAGTGCCAATTGATATGCGAATGGAATTCCCGCGCTTCGTCAATCGCGTTGGCGTCGTCCGTCAACAAAAATATATTGGACCCCGGTTGGCGGCGTTCCTTTGGGAGCTGATTGAGGTAATCAGATATTGGGTGATAGCCTCGAAATCGTGTAAACCTTTTTTTTTGAAGAATGACATCACCTCGTCGCACGTGCATCACAGTGCAGGATGCATTTGACGGAAACGGTGGCCTTTGATCGTCCACAAAATTCACAACAGCTCGACGAATCCATTGCTGGCCCCGACTAAGGTATTGATACACCCACGGCCATTCTTTCACGTCACGCCGATGCACTGCCTTGTTACCTTGAAATGCACGCGAATGATTGACCTTGCATTTTGTAATTGGGAGAAAGTAGCAATTGAGGTCTTTTGAGGCGCAAGTCGCGTTGGAGCCATCCCTTGCAGCAGCATATTGCCACACCTGCTTTTCGTTGCCAGGGTTGCATTGTACAATCATTGGCTTTTGTTCCGCTAGGGCAGTTAACAAACCTTTCCCCAAAGCATTGAAATCCGCACCCCATCCTGAGCTTATCAAGTTCTGCGGGAGCACCGTATCGCATTCTGTAGGAAACTGATTCCTATGCACTTTTCGTAGAAAATCCAACTTCTCTGGGTTGACTTCCAATTCGAAGCAT
Source organism: Fragilaria crotonensis (assembly GCA_022925895.1). Lineage (NCBI taxonomy): Eukaryota > Bacillariophyta > Fragilariophyceae > Fragilariales > Fragilariaceae > Fragilaria > Fragilaria crotonensis. The sequence continues at coordinate 41,126 of JAKSYS010000447.1, forward strand.
TGATGTGTCGAATTTTGGTGCCCAATGACAAAATCAGGATGATGCGTCCACCATTCGTCAATATCGAACGTATCCGTATCCACGTCCCACCCCAAACAAAATCGATCGATACTGGCGTTCCGGATCTGCGAGATGACAATGCTTGCTGCGGCGTCGGCCGCTAGGGGCGACACTCCACTGGTGGATGATGTGAACCACCGTGGACTCTTGACACGATTAACCCGTGTTACTGCGTCTGGTCTCATTTGCACGTTCACGTTCCTAACCAGCTGCATCATGGCCAGCATCACGGCGAACACTGATAAAATCGAGATGGCTACTTTGATAGGCCTGCATTTCGTCGCCCGCATCTTGAATGGCATCCTTTCACATTCACAATTCACAGGCCACAAACTACCGGTACCAGGGTATTTTTGGATAAATAGGGCTATGGGTCTGTCCAATGGGGGAATTCGATTTTGTTGTGAGTTGTGACGTTGTGACCGCCAAACCGCTGACTATGGCTGGATGCATATTTTGGGTACACGAGGTAGCTCTACGTAGGCCTAGTATTAATTTTTTTATTTCCGACGTCAAAAGTATACCAAGGTTACGGTACAGCTACTGAATTGGTGATTCTAATCGGGTTGTCAGTGCAGCTTTTGTTCATCTAGCCGAAATAGACCCCAACTGTGGCAATGAAGAAGTAGCTAGTCTAGTCGATGTACAATATAATGTTCGAGAGTTTCAGAACCCGCGACGTGAGCGCCAGCGTGACGAGATCTGCACCAACAAAGCAAGGTAATGGCAACAAGATGGTGAGCAGTCATGAGTCATGACCAGGAGGAATGAGCCCACAGTCGAACACCAAGAAAGGGTATGCTGAAATCAAAGTGATTCCATCTCATCCGCCATGCTCTTGATTGCCCGGCTTGTTGGATAAATATAGTGAGGTCTGCTTTAAAGAAAGCAGCATTATGATTGTACGCAACATGATTGCAGGCGACCGCACCCAACAAAATACATCCGAGATGTGCCATAGTAGCATATTCGTTCAAATTTCTTGGCAGGGTGAGGCAGCCACTCAGAAAGTAGCATTTGATCTTTCAATCAACACCAATCAATTTGAAGTTGTTGACAATTAGGTTTGTATTGGGCAGCAGGATTGTGTAGTTCATGCCAATCTTGTATGAGATATCTTGGCTGGTCATTGACATATCCTGACAAATCGAATACTGGCCAAGAAGTCCGGTTATTCAAATTGATATTGACATATATCAGCCAATTCTGTCTCTCCCGATTCATGAACTTGAATGGGCAGAGAATTGGCAACTTCTGGATAGGTTTTACAGCAAAATCTCGAAACTTGCGCACCACCGCCGTGTCGGGTGACAAATGCAAGTGAAGGGCTCCCAGCGTCAAGAAGTTCCTCACACGCGGTGTCCATGACTCGAGTCCTGCAGGATGATGATGGGTGATTCCTTATCTCTTAGCAGTGACAACAGATCACGAGATGCCGTGATGCATTGATCCAGCGATGGAACCAGGATTGGGCTCTAGTAGCCAAAACGTTTGGAGCTGCTTGCTAGCACCATCAAGGAGCACACCAACAACAGAGGCTTCATCGGTGACAGTATCAAATTCATCTTCCCTGTTAGTCTGCTATGACCTTCATCTGTATCCAGGCAATGCATGCCCAACTCATGGCACTTCACATGTCACGTCGTGAGAGCAAGCCATCGGTCGACACATCGACAGCCAACAAATTGATCCAACGTCTGGGAGCAAAAGTTCCGAGGAGTGACATTCTGTGAGCCTCTTCCGTCCTTATTTTGAAAGGAAAAAGTAGGAATGGTGAAAATGCTTCCAAGAATGTTCCAAACGGAGTTCACCACGTGTTCGCCTCGGGTGGGGATGCTCTAAGGGTTCGAATCTGGATCCATCCCAAGATCCACTGTCATCGTCATCATGGTTCGTGACATTTGGTATGACTGACACCAACACTCAATTGGGCAACATGCTGGTAACTGTTCTCTTCATCAGACAACGTTTCTGGAATCACAAGAGAAGAAGGTGCTCCCTTTACTGCCATCTCCTGGCGCGTGATCAGTAGAAATTGGAATGGTCGTGAATTTATCAAAACTGCGTTTTCTGTGGAGCTTCAATGTGCTTTCACTCATGAAGAGCAAGGAGATGATGTAGCTTCAAGAAGCTCCACGGAATATCAAGAATTGGTTGAGATATTCACTGCCATGGTCAATGGAATGAAAAGCAAGTGATTTGGCGTGTAAATCAATTTTCAATATGCGAGCGCTAAAAAAATAGTGGTACTAGTACGTAGAGCTCTACCTCGCGAATCCTCTTCGTGAATCCAGCCATACAGGGCACCTAAGGAGAAGGAGCCGTTTCTATATAAAAAGTCTTCAAGTATTAATGCTGTTACTTGATACTACTGGTGGTGTTTTTATTTATTAGGATCACATACCACCGGCAGTGTTGATTTTTGTACCACTGGTGGGCCTTTTTAATTTGCAATATATACCACTGGTGGTACCGAGCTCCATACTACCAATGCAGTGTGAACAATCCTGGTAATGCTTTTTTATGTAGACATTTTTTCAAAAAAAGAGGGAGTATTCCATTGGACTTGCCATGCAAAAAATCTATCACATCCCTAAGGAAAAGGGGTTCAAAGTAGATAAAAAATCCTCAAGTATATATATTTTTACTTGAGGCCTCCGGAGCAATTTTATTTAGAGATTTTAGCTCCGGAGCCAATTTTGAACCTCCGGAGCTGACTGTTTACTTAATGAAATGTGCATTCGGAGCTACACAGGGAGGCACAGAGCTCATCGTGTGTAGTTTTCTGGAAGGTCCGGCAATACACGCTTAGTCGTGAATCAAGGTCGAATTCACGCTGGCCGGAGGCGAACATCATTTCCGTTCTGTGTCTGGCTGGTGCTAAACTGGTTATGCCAGCGTCATCGTCGTTTTGCTGACACTTGCTGACGAAAAGACAGATCTGCTGACATCCGCTGACAAAAAACGAATTTGCTGACGTCTGCTGACGAAATTCGAATCTGCTGACATTTTCTGACATATGATGACGAAAACGAGTTTTTTCCAGTACAAAAGCTACGGTGATGCTGACATCTTCTGACGTTTGCTGACGAGAATCAAGTTTGCTGACATTTGCTGACGAAAAGCAAAGCTGCTGACATTTGCTGACGAAAAAGAAATCTGCTGACATTTGCTGAACCTTGCCAGCTCGAATGATACGACAAAGATCCTAACAAGCTCTCATCACGCCGGCCGGTCATTGGCTGGCGCGCACATCCTTAAGGTAAATCTGTTAATCGCGAAACGTGCTTGGGCCGGACCTTCCTGGTAATAACTTCTTGCGTAGCCACTTTTCCACCAAAGAAGTGGAGTATGACATCCAGTAATCTAAATACGTACAGTGTCATACCGCTGTAACGTACAATACTGTAGTTTTTAAACGAAATACAGTTGATTCATCATACTGTTGTCTGCATTTGTCACATACAAGTACCTACTAGTACAAGTACCTACTACCGTATTTCACGGAGATTTGTACCCCGCGCATTCCTGTACCCACCCCTCCCAAAATTATGCACATTTTCGAACCACTCGACTCAAAAATGAACGTCCATTTGTTATCCTTTGGCAGAAAAATCCTGGCATTTCACCGAAACGTCAGGTCATTTGAATTCCACTCGATGAAAGCTAGTTATGCATGTATAACTCTAATGATCAGAAGACGAGTTTAAATATTCATTTTCCTTTTTTTCCGTAGTCAGCCCGACATAAATTTTTCACGGATTCCCTTTATCCATCTGACATTTTCGATGAAAATTTGGTGGGATTCCGGAACCCCTCGATGAACATTTGGTCGGTACAAATCTCCGTGAAATACGGTAGTACAAGTACCTACTAGTACAAGTACCTACTAGTACAAGTACCTACTAGTACAAGTACCTACTAGTACAAGTACCTACTAGTACAAGTACCTACTAGTACAAGTACCTACTAGTACAAGTACCTACTAGTACAAGTACCTACTAGTACAAGTACCTACTAGTACAAGTACCTACTAGTACAAGTACCTACTAGTACAAGTACCTACTAGTACAAGTACCTACTAGTACAAGTACCTACTAGTACAAGTACCTACTAGTACAAGTACCTACTAGTACAAGTACCTACTAGTACAAGTACCTACTAGTACAAGTACCTACTAGTAAAAAAACTAGAATTCAAATTAACGTGCTATCGCTACGCCCAATACGAGAAGACGTTCGACCCGCACGGATAGGCACTGTACTGGAGTATACAGTAGCTATCGTCGCTTGTTCAACCTGAGAAGCCACCTCTAGCGCACCCCAAAGTAGTCTCGAATCGACCTCATACCAGTAGTCGCTCTCCGCTTAACTTGGCGATAGCTCTCGCGAAAGATCGGGGCATTCATTGCCAACCAATTCTGAGTAACCCACAAGGAATGCTGTTCATGTTCCGTCGCATCAGCGTGTAATAACTTCTGAACATGTGTTTCATAAAGTGTGCGGTGTCGGTATATCTCCGAGAGTTGTCGCCTCACCCTCGCGAGTAGTTGTCTCCAGCCTGGTACGTTCTGCCATGTCCGTGCACTTCGATTCCTTTGTTTCCACAACTTATACCACTGTTTCCACAAAGTAAAATCACGCTCGCTTGCCATGTTGAACTTTGCCCTGCCGTCGTTTCTTTGCCGTGTTGAGTCAAATGATATTGTCGCTGTTGAGATTCCCAAGCCGCACTAAACCGCCTGAGTAGTACTTGTGCCCATCCGATCTTGTTTTGTTGAAGAACAATTTCGCAATGTAGGGTGATACCATCTGGACAAAGGATGATGTCGTTGTCGGAAGAATCAAACCATTGACGCAACCCATCCAGCATTAATTCACACAGCATCGGTGATGTATTCGAGTGAATGAAGGAGTCTCGGAGTCGCGCCAGGAGCTGTGTCCGCCATTCGCCACGAGTGCTGTGCTGACATCGGATGATGTGAAAATAATCCTCGTCGAGGGAACCGCACATCGCGCACTTACGATTCCCCCCGTCGAATTTGTTTGCCTAAGGAGAAGGCCCTGTTTCTAGATAAAAAGTCTTCAAGTATGAATGCTTTTACTTGATACCACTGGTGGTGTTTTTATTTAGGATCACATACCACCGGTGTAGATTTTTGTACCACTGGTGGGCCTTTTTAACTAGCAATATATACCACTGGTGGTACCGAGCTCCATACTACCAATGCACTGTGAACAATCCTGGTAATGCTTTTTTATGTAGACAATTTTTCAAAAAAAGAGTGAGTATTCCATTGGACTCGCCATGCAAAAAATCTATCACACCCCATCATCATCATGTCTGCAAAGACAAATGCAACTATTGAGGTTGAACCAGTAATGCTTTTCACTTTCTCTCCCTTTGGCCTATCCTGTCAGCAATGTACAAACAATTTCACTATTCAGTTGGATACAAGATGCATCTCCCGTCATCTGAAAAAACATGGTATGGACAGCAGCATTGCTACTGCTCGTTCTCTTTTCAACACATTCCAAAAAGAACTTGAAGTTGTGAAGGCGTCTGGCACAATGGACCAATACCGAAGTGATATGAAAACTTACAGTGGTTATTCCTGCCTCTGCGGTCAAAATTTCAATTCAAGAAAGGATAGTGCACGTCGACATTGCACAAGGTCAGGTTGTGATCCTTCTAAATTGCTGAAGGTCAACCTCATCAAGCTCTGTTGTGGTCGATATGTATCAGAATCTCGTTAAGTTTTTTTGAGGATCAACCACCGCGTATCAGGGAGCAATTTGATTACTGCCAGGCAAGAGCGGCTTTGCTTCCCTTCCTTCCACCAAGGAAAAGCAAGATCATACGTACACTACATGTACACCCCATCATTGCTGGTTGTGCTCGTCCACAAGACTTTGAAAGAAAGATTAAAATGACTTCATTTCTATCCATTCTCCACCGAGTCAAACTCTTGAGTCAGTTCTGATCAAAATTCATAACCAAGCTGAAAATTGGCTATTAAATTTTGCACAGAAGAATATTTTGATGGTGCCAGGGAATCTCCGAGCTGGACTTCAAAATTTTGATCGTGGTGAAGTCAATGATGTTTCACAAGGAAAGACCTATACAATGCAGCATGATCCAACCAGCTTACTACCTGAATTGAAGAAGCTTCTATCCTATTCGTTCCGCAAGGGCCTATTTGCATCAAGTGGTTTTGATGAAAGTGATCAATTTGCAGTTGCATATTTTTTGAAGGATTTTTTGCTTGAAGTTCCACCATCAGTTGCCACGCATCCCTTTGTGGTGGAATTCTGTCTCATGTTTTGTATCCGCTCAGGAATCAAAAATCTCTCTGATATCCTGTGACACGGTGTCGTCTTTATTCGCCAAGGTAGCATCGCTTCTGAAAGCAGCAGTATGCTCCGTCATCTGTTCTTTTTCAGAGCAGTCATCCACTCATTCTGGAGATTCGCTTGTGTCATCTGTTCGCAAGGCTCCTGTACTACATATTCTTTCACCAATGGTTCGACAAATAAGAGGCACGAACGACTACCAAAAGGCAAAAACTATGATTGACTCAGGTGGAAATATCATTGTTGACCAACATTTCCATACGACATCTGGTCACGCATAGTTCCCACAGCTGTCACCTTGATGGGAGTCATTAACTCATTTGGCTGATGGTTCCTGGTGGGAGCCTGTGGTTGATCCATCAACATTTGTCAGAATCCATGTCATGATGACACGGCAGACATTTCATTGCTCGATGTCACCCTGTTGGAATGTTGGACTTTCTTTCCTTGTTGATCAGTTGGATTGTTTTATGGCACTGTTGAAGATGGCATTTCATGGTTTTGGAGGAGGATCTGGCAAGGATGAGAGAGTTGACAGAACCGACTATGTTCCACTGCGTGTACAGCAATGATGCTGTTTATTACTCCATGACGTCACTGAAGGGTTTTAACAGTTCTTCGTCGTCGGTTCAAGAAAGTCGAGCGAAAACTCCCTCCTGTTATCACTCGATACTTTTTGTTGTATCGATCTCGTCAATGCGAATGTAAATCTTTTGAGCAATCCGATTCCTTTGATTTTTCCAAAGCGGAGAACACCTTCAAATTTTGGTGTTCCAAATGTGATCAGGAATATTTTCAATTTGGATTCATCACCCGATATGCGGCAGATTCGACAGTTTTGGGCTTGTGTATCGAATTTCGTTACTGGTGATGATGAGGATGGAAAGGCCTTTTTGACGTCCACGGCAAGCTCTGTGGCGGCATCAAAAATGGGGCACTCCAAGATGACACATGGTGTTGCTTATTCAAGCAAACGACTCAGGGCTGAGGAATCACACTTCAATGCTTATCACTTTGCCATCGGGGACACATCATATGAGATGTCAAAAACCAATTGTGCAAACTCTCATTGGGTGATATTCGGATGGCAATGTCACCGGGTACCGAAGGCTATTTCATCAGATGGTCACAACTATCTTTCATCTCAACAGAAGGAACTTGTTGAGTTTGGATATGGTTGTCACGATGACTCAATGCAGATGCAACAACATTGCTTTGACTTCTCCCCTGGTGAAGGAAAATCTGAAGTTTTCATTATTCCCACCATTGCAAGACGGATCGGCAATCAAAGAAGCAAATGATAATTCATGTGTCGCCCTATAATTTTTGGCTCTCTACCAATCCAATAATGCAACCACTGCTTTTGACAAAGTCGGCTTTGGAACAAGCATTTCCACTTGCATCTTCACTGGCGGGGACATCAATGTTGGATTGTTACCCGATGAGCTTTCCAACAAGGAGGATCTCCCAAACATTCTCTTCAACCTGGACGCTCTCTTCAACTTGTTCACGTTTCATTTTGAAACATTCAAGTCATGGATTGACGTCATGGATAAGATTGTTATTGATGAGGTCCATACTTTTCTTACAGAATTAAGCTTTCGGGAGAAGTATCAGGTTTATTGGAGACTTGCTGTTCTTGGGATTCCGATTGTGGCATTGAGTGGATCAGTCCCTTTGTTCATTCTTTCTAAATTTGCAATGCGACTTTGTTTGTCTCGTGACAAACAGATGAATGACATCAAGATTATTCACGGCGGTCCTTTTGGACATTTTCCTCATGGATTCCGAATCAAATTTTCAGTCACACCGAGATACATACACCAAGTTGCCAGTTTTGCTATTCATCGTGTGCATGAGGGTGTGGGAGCAGTTCATATCTTTGTTGTTGACAAGTGTGATGGAGAACTTCTTGAACAGCGCATTACATCCAAATCTGTAAATTGTGTCTTCATATCGTCTGATACCCCCGCAGAAGATTTGAAGGCTGTTGCTAAAAAATGGGGCATGGGAGGATTCGACATCCTGATATCAACCTCGATTGCATTAGTTGGGAATGAAAACCCTGCTTGCCGATCGTTGTTTGCGCTGGGTACCTGTTCGATGCTATGCAGGTTATTCAAGGGTTTGGTCGCCTTCGACAGTACATGAGAATTCCTAGCGGCCAAATCTTCTTTGCGGCACCAGAAGCCTTGTCAAACGAAGAATCAAGGACGATGAACAGCGATTCACAAGGCTTCTGAATGAAAACCTTGTATCTGAGGGGATCATGCACTTTTAGACAAACAATGACTTCGGGCGGTGTACGTGACTGGACCATGGATGCAGCATCAGAAACCGTGACTGTGCATTGAAGGTTATGTCACAGTCATTTGGAAAGAGATGGAGAATTGCGGTGCTTGCCATTTTGTCGCCACATTCCAACCCATAATGCTCAGGCTGAGGCCACCAAACGGATGGCAACTGAAAGGCGAAACGAACAAGCGACTGAACGAGTCCTTCAAAAGCTTTGTGTTGTCTTGCGGCAACAAGACTTATTGTCGTGGAACTCCTTATTGAATGGGAAGGGCAGCAAATCACTGCCTGAGAATAAAGGTTGTTGTTTCCTCTGGAAAACTGTTATCAATGCGGTGTGAGTTCTCATGACCGCCAGCTTTGTTTTGATAAGACCTATTTGAATAATGTGGCTTGTTGTGAGTGTTGGGTTTTCAAAAAGGTACCAGGCTCTAAACATCACGCAAAGACAGATTGTGAAGTAAAGGGTAGGTTGAGGCGGTTGTTGTCACATCATTTTGTTAACACCAAGGTTAAGGGATCATTCAAGGACTTCCTTGAGGGTATCTACACTTCCTCGACCTCGTTCTGTGAGTTCATGGCTGTGATTGATAGTACTTACAATACAAAAATAATTCTATTTAGAGAAGAGCTAAGTTGTTGGAAGGCACTGTAATGTTTTGTTCGAGTAGCCCGCGGAGATTTACTGTCCGTCAACCGGGGAACGCGGGCACTGGAATGTTGTTCGAGTAGCCGCGGAGATTTACTGTCCGTCAACCGGGGAACGTGGGCACTGGAATGTCTTGTTCGAGTAGCCCCGCAGAGATTTACTGTCCGTCAACCGTGTAACGGGGCACTGGAATGTTTTGTTCGAGTAGCCCCGCAGAGATTTACTGTCCGTCAACCGGGGAACGCGGGGCACTGGAATATTATCAAGTAATCATGAAGTGCGTAACAATCATCCAGATTGTTTGCACCTGTAAACACACAACTACTAAAACAGAGCTAATTCAAACTATTATCATTCTTACCAACCACAGCCGTTTTCAGGTACAAGGACAAACAAAAGACATCCACACTTTGAAATGCAGAAGTACGAGAGGACAAACAGTGGTGATACAGCGGATTGAAAATCAGCATGTCACCTGGTCTCAATGCAACAGCGATTCCTTGTTCGGCAAAAGTGAAATAGTTACTGACATCAGCATCCATGCTGTACCTGTCAATGTCTTGCTGCAGTCGTGCTCAGAAGTAACGGTTGTCAAAGAATAAAAGAAATCCTCATCAACATGGGAATTCAAATAGTAGTTCCGCCACAAGCAAGACTTCCCAGATTGGATTGGAGGACACTCCACTGATCTCCTTCCACTCACCAAGTACTTGTGCAATGCGCAGACCACGGAGTTCGTTTGATGGAATGTAGCCCTTGGCAGCTTCCTCCAACGTGCCATTAACTTTCTAATTGAGTTCCTGTCAGCAATGTTCAATTTCTGCGGCCAGATCTCAGAAACGCCCACAGAGCCTCGGTTTGGTTTCAATCCCACTGTCACATACTTGCCATTGTCTTCCGCCACTGTGATTCGAGTCTTTCCACGCACTTCAGCTGCTCGCTTCGCATCATCTAAGGCATACAGAGAAGCAATTGTCTTTTTCACATGTGTCATTTTATGGATTGCATCGTGACGGGGGATCAAGGTAAACACAGTGTCACCAGCAGCAGACTCCATTCTGGCTCCAAAAATGGTGTCGATTACCTTTAGATCTTCCATTGCTGAAAGCATAATGCCATTGTCAATGGGATTGGGGAGACTTCTCCTGGGTGTCCCACTATAAAACACAGGGCGCGTGCCCAAGAATGACCTTCCCATTGCGTGCACATTTGATGGCAACACCTCCTGAAGGCTGGCGATTTTCTTTGACTTCTTATTATCTCTACGTTTGCCCAGCTTGCTATTTGGCGTATCTTTTGTCGTCGATGCATCGTGCAACCATCACTCTGTGACTCAATTT
>JAKSYS010000448.1:0-51801 GCA_022925895.1 Fragilaria crotonensis
TATATCCGGACGGAGGAGTAGTTGCTAACCGTTTAGGTATATATGTACAGTACAAGTACAAGATTCAACACGTTGTGAAGAACAGAATGGAAGGGGTATTCTCATGTTTCATGCTGCACTCGCACTATTTCGCACGATCCTCACGAATTCCTATGTCATACTCCGAGTACTCTCTAGAGAAGCGTACTGGAGTACCGAACCTAGTACCAGTACCTACCAGTTTCATACACAACCACATTGCAGCATTGAGATCGCGCACGAAGCGAATTGTTCAGCCTTTCTTACATCCCATGATGATCCCTTCTTTTCCATCATGGTCGATTGCATCGCTGGTTACCGTCGCCGTCGGACTTGCAGCGCCCTGTATTTCGGTCTGACCTACGTCTTCCAAGTTCGTAAACAAAGGAAACAATTTGCAACACTCCCACACCGCCCAACGCGCACTGGCTACTCGGTCACATCTCCAGTCTTGGTGGAGACTTTCGTACCGGCCAGCCGCGATTAACTCAGGACTATTCCAACAAATATGGACAAACAGCACTTTGGTTCATGTCCAGAAAGGCTGTTACTGTCACCAGCGTCGACGATGCACGAGCCGTGTTGAATGGATCCAACTACCGAAAGCCTGTCCCCGCTTTTCGGGTCCACATGGACAAATTTCTCGGTCCCCAAAATATTGGTTTTCTCACTGGGAAGGAATGGAAATTTCATCGCAGTTCCATCCTGCGAGCCTTCACTCCTGCTGCACTTAATGAGGCACAGCCGGAAATTCTAAAGGTAATGTCTGTATTGCTCGCGTCACTCAAGGAACATGGGAATTCCCACGAACCAATTCAGAGAGATATTGGAGCCCTCATGAAGATGATTACCATTGATATTTTTGGTCAAACCGCCCTAAGTCGAGACTTGGGCTGCTGTAGCAAGCTCCAACCTTCGTCTCTCGCCATTGCATTTGATTACTTGGGAGAAGAGTTGAGCAGGCGACTGTTCAATCCGTCGTCTGTGACAGATTATTTCTACTGGATTCCAACAGCGCGAAATCGTCGTCACCATCGAGAACGAAAGCTTCTACAAGATTTTCTGGGAGAGCTCGTCCGAGAACGATTGGCCATGCCGAAGGATAAACGCCCCAAAGACTTGCTGAATGGGCTTTTGCTGGGCATGGAGGAGGGCAAGGACAATATTGACAGCAGTCACCTTCCGAGACTGCAGTTTCGGACGTGCTCATGTCCTTGCTGTTTGCAGGCTACGATACGACTTCCATCACATTGACGTACGCACTGTACCATATCGCGACGTTTCCAGACGTGAGAAGACGTGCTGGCTGAGATTGCTCAAGCAGGTGTGACCAATCTAGACGCATTGCCATACTGCAAGGGTGTCCTATTGGAAACGCTGCGTTTATACCCTCCAGCCATTTTCACTTCGCGAACGTTGGAAAAACCATTGACACTCAGCGGAGGATTGACTCTGCCTCCGGACACCTTCGCAATGATCCCCATCTGGACCATTCAGCGCATGGAGGAACACTTTGAACGCCCTGCCGAATTTCGCCCTGATCGATGGGCGTATCAAGATGAAGACGGGGTATGGAAGGAGCGGTTTGAGAACGACACTGTCGCGTCGCCCAGTGCTGGAGGCCACAAGGATGGAATCGCCCCAGCCAATCGCAAAGCCTTTTAGCCTTTTCAGGTGGCGCTCGTTCCTGTGCCGGCACGAAATTTGCCATGACCGAAGCCGTCTTGGTATTGGCGCAACTTGTCAACTCTTTCGTTGGAACTCCTCCCGACTATGAGCTCGTCCCAGAGCGTGTTGGTCTCGTTCAAAGGCCACGAGATGATATGATCATGACACTGAAATGGAGGGAGTGAGGATTGTATGCCGTTCTGTTTTTTAATCTTATGTTTACCTCACCCATCACAACGGTCAACCGCATCGTAGACGACATGTATCAATGGAAGAATCGTTAAAGACCATGCTCTATTTCAACAATTTCTTTAATGCTTAGATTGACCTGAGAATGTTCGGCCCGCGTCGTCATTGTACCTCTCATTCACTCATGTCTTATGAGCCTTAGTCTCAAATTCCCAACGGATAGTTCACATTGACTACTTTAGCATTGGAGCATATGTGTATAGCTTTATGAGTAATGAAGTCTGGAGTCTGTGGTATTGGAAGCACGGAGCACCGTGAATCTTCAAGTCACCGTTCTGTGACTTGTCTTGACCAAACAGCAGACTGTTCACGTCAATGCGTAATCAAGGTGCTCTCCTCATTTTTGACAGACCCCTTGTACGGTAGAATATGGATATAACAATACATAAGTTGCGTTGCAATCTACATCTTCCCAAAGTCTATCGATCATGGTTCTCTTCCTTTCTTCGTGGTTGGTAACATCCCTGGTCATTGGAGTTGTCATAATTCTGATTGCTCTGTGGTTTCGAAGGATTCGCCTCACTTAGATGCTTCAGGAAAGGAGGCCCTTCCGCGGACTCCCGCACTGTAAGTTCGAACTCCCTCGATACTTTGAATTGTACCCCAAAATGCAGGCACTGTTGAATCGCCTCGTTATGATATGCTCATGACGATGACATCGAGGAAGTGAAGCTGCCGCAAATAATCACGACAGAGCTGGCTTTAAACTTTCATTGACGGTACGCGATCGTCAAGAAAAGCGTGTTCTATGCAATGCTGTTCGGCATAGCCAATGCTACTCATTCAGAACATGCTCTTTCGAACCCTCGTCCATTGTCGGTAGATCAAAACTCCGATTGCGGGGACGAGCACTTTCAAAGCGAGAAGTCGAAAGGCCACCAAATGAGACACGAGAACTTCCATCTAGATTTGATGTCGAAAGTCCACCTAACGAGTCATCAAAACTCGATTGTCTCAACTCGAGACAGGGACGACCTCTGCAGTGGCAGCTTTCGACAGGGAGCTTCTTTTAAATTCGCACTGGCTACTCTCGCTCGTATCGCTTCAATCGTATCCGAAGGAGGAAGACTCTGGACGCTGGCGCCACTGGAGCGACGACCAACATTTGCGCTGTGACGTGCGCCAGACCCTTGTTGCATGGATGTTTTCCAGGCAGACACCGTCAATGACCGTGATTGCTCAACATTGATCAGTCGGAGCTTGAAACAAATAGAGGGAGTAAAATGGCGAAGCATAGGAGAGTGACGAGAATGGATCGAACCACAAGGTCGACCTTCGGCCTTTCCTTGACAGAAAAATCATAGGAACTCCAATAAGTAAACTTTCGAGAACACTAAGCATCGACAGGCCAATGTAGCTCGTCTCGTTGAATTCAGCTGGCATCATTCGTGTCCGATAGGTTTGATAATTGCCAATGACGACAAAGATCAGATTGACGGCAAACAGAGTTCCGACGAAGGCTCGATCTGCTTCGGTCTCAGTGTAACCACATCGACCTACAGACTCGATCGACCTGCCGTACTTGTCAAAGTTCATGAGATCCGACCGAATCCATGTCAGCGTGCGGTAGCAGTCCAACTTATCAGAAGAGCAACATTAATTATCGAAACAAGGACAAACGGGTAGATGACATCCGGATGGTGACATTCTTCCGCCTCATTTTGACAGAGTGATGAAATAATAGATTGATACGGAGCGACTTGCAGAGAAGAGACGAACTCGCAGTGCCAAACCCCAACACAAACAACCAAGGAGTAGCCATGCAGGCGGCGTCCAACCCTGCCTGTGGTATTGGTTCTTGTAGACTCATTGGTATGATACAGGATGCCATGAGCAATGTTCCGGCACACAACATGAGGAGAAAGAATGGTTGCGACGAACGAACCACGTGCTTTTGTCGGTACCAAATCGTCCAAGCAGCGAAACCGATTGACGCTAGAATGGCCAAAACTGACAAGGACCACATGAATGCTTGAATTCCCAACGGTAGGTCATTGTTGGACACTTCGATTGGCGGCAACTCCATGGACGTTCCGATGAGCCTCCGTTGAAAACAAATGGTGACAAAATTGTGACGTTGCCGCTCGCTACGCGTATTGTGCAGATGCTCGCACGTCAAGCCCAATGCTTTATCGTCGGCGGAAATGACCACATTCATGACATTGAACGCCAATCCATTCGAAGTTCTTGTGCCAGTCACTGGATCGAAAGAAATTGGTCCGGATACGCCTTCAAATTGAGTTGATTTGACTTGCAGCAACATTTGATCAGAAGTAATGAACTCTTCCTGGGAATCGCACAATGCGATACCGAGGGACATGATTGCATCGTAATTCGTGTACTGGTACAGAGAGGGCGTCGCAGCAAAGTGAAAACCTTCAAAAGTCGTCAAATTATCATGCCTCGAAATATAGTAATCAATAAGCTCTTGATCCTTCCCCATTTCCGCCATGGCTTGTTCAAATGGAGGATACGGCGGTGGACTGAACAATATGACACCAATTCCGGAAAGGGCTTGTGCAATGGCGCGGTCCTCTGCGACCGTCGCTTGGAGCGTCGTATTGTAAAACGAAGGTAACAGGAGTGGGGCAAATCCATCACCAAAGTGCCACGAATACAGTGGATTCCCAATAACACCGGCATTCATCCCTTCTGTCACAATCATTTTGACGCTGGTCGTCGCCGCCGAAATTATACCAAACATATATCGCATTCCCGTTCCCTTGAGTTCCAGCATGGCCCTCCGTATGGATTCAACATCACCACCTTCATAGGGGACGGCCTTGATGATAATGTTTTGTTCACTCGCGGCAGATGCCAAATCCTTGGCAAATTGGCTCCCGTACGCGTCTCGGATAAAGAGAACACCCAATCGAGTCACGTGCAAGTGTTGAGTATAATGCCGCGGCACGGGCATCGACGGCATTGGTCGGGACTGTCCTCATGAATGTGGGAGATTGGTCCTTATTTTCTAGAAGATGATGTGGAAGCACAATTCATGTGCGGTATGTTGTAGGATCCTGAAATAATGGAAAGTGGTACAGATGAGGAGGAGCGAAAATCTCCCAAAATTGATACTGGTTGAGGATTTTGAAGGGAGCGTTTCTCAACACGTGAATTGTAGAGAAGGCGTGATGCTTGAATGGGAGAAAATGAAGAATCCTTCATGTCCATGGTCAAGTAAACATTGCAATTCGCTAGTCGTTCCGACAAGTACGGCAAAACCTGGTCTGATCGTTGGTTGAAATGATGCATCGCCAGAAATCCGGCAGCCTCAATGTAAATATTCGTTGTCGCAGGACTCTTGACTCCGTTCGTGATTTGCGTACTCGGCATTATGCTCAAGATGTGAGCAAGTCGATAGCTATCCACTTTGATGACAGCCGAGGATGTTGAGAATTCAACACTTTCACCTCCTGATATTCGAAGATCATCCCAATATGATAACGACCTGTTTGTATTGTCATCTGCGTACTGATATTGTCTAGCCTTCGATGCTGTGGTTGGTGCCGAATTATTCGATGATTGATCCATGCTAGCTGCGAAATGCAGCATTTGAAGTGAATCCATGAATGGCAACACGATCGATCCGAAATTGATATGCAATGGACTCAGTACCTGCGTTCGATGCGTCACTCTCTATTCGAATGTATACAGCGACGGCCACGGCAGCAACGATGATTGGCAAATGCCAATAAAGCGTAGATTGATATAGTGTTCCTTTTCGATACTGGCGTGGTTCAAGATAATGGTGCGTTGTGCAGGAAGCGCCCCATGACTTCCCGTTAAGTTGTACGACTACATACATATATATAGTATGATCGCTGGCCGGAAAGCCAAACCAACATGCTCGTGTCTTTCCTCCAAAAAAGCTCCAGCTTTGTCTACAATTTGTCTCGTAGATGACCTTCTTTGTTGTTCCAATGATATGAATTAACGACCTCAATGACTCCTGGACGCAGAATAGGAACCTCGTGAAAGGTCTACCAATACATCTACATTCATTGACATTTTCGGTGTGAGACATGGATATGCCCCTTGAAGAAACTTGCCTCCTCCTAACTTCCTCTTAAACTCGAATATTTACTATTTACGTTTTATTACTGTCGATTTCATCTTCATCTATCTGTCGAGGGACTTTTCCACGGACAACGAACCATGGCTTGTCCTTCCAAGGACATGTTTCCTACACATAACTAAGCGTATGATACATTTGGCAAACAGGCATGATGCATGAAGAATAGAAACAACGAATGCGACATATTTGGCCGTGAGTTTTTGGAAGAGCATGACTGCGCAGAACAAATTCGTGCACGCGCGGCATGGAACAGCACTCGGCGCATGTCACCGAAGATAGCTTCGCTCCATATGCGAAATGCGAACTCATCGCACGCCAGCTGTCAACATGCACCCAATTGTTGTTACTGGTAGAAATGACATGCTACTGCTGACCCTCTTTATTGTTTTCATATTGAAATGCCATTCATTTCTGATTTTGCCCCATCATCATCATCATCATCATCATTATGCTACTCACAAGATACAGTCGTGCATTCGGAATCGGTTCTTGTTGTTGGGAGCGGAGCGTTCCAACAATAATGACAACAGGACGAACGTTTGGAATGGAATTTCCCTACTGTGGGAGGAAGTTATTGAAATGTCAACCTATGGTCCCAGCGAACGACGAATGAGGAAAAAGGCTAGACAAGCTGCGAACGCAAGACAAAGTCAACAAGAGGAGGAGGATGCATTATCGTTAGGGAACTTTCGAAAGGCAGTGGCCAATCAAGCATCCTCATTATCCAGTAATGATGTTGTTGATGATGACAACGACCCAACTATGATGGTCAACAAACAAAGCAACTTGGAGTTTGATGGCTATGCCCTGCGTGATTTGCTAGTGGCAAAATGGGGTGTTGCTCTGGATGTGGATTTTCAACGAGTTGCTGGTGACTCGGTCTACTGTACGATCCTTCCAGTGGCATTTGGATCGCGCAAATGCCAGCATGAAACGGAACTGGCCTACCTTATGCATTTACAAGGTGTGGTGGAGGTACTCGAAAAATACCAAAACCTGGATTTGTTTGTTGACTTTATTGCAACGACGCCAAAAGTCCCAAAGGCAGGGACAGATTCAGTGCCATTTCGAATGGAATTGAGTGACAATGATCTCAACAAGATTCTGAACAAGTAGTCCTGTATAGTTGGGTGGGGGCTCGAGTCCTACAGTTCACCCGTTCACCCTCTATCATAACATCTTAACTTGTACATTCGTCAAGCAGCTACAACTGTACCACTCTGTTCCAAAAAAAGAGTGCCATTTGATTTTGGTTAGGGTTCTCATTTGGTGTCTTTGGTCATTATGCTGTAGACCATCAGTATATCTCAACGTTTGCCACTGGACAACACGGCGAGTTGAGTGGCGAACTGGTGAATTGAGTCCGAAGTACTAGCACCAGTGCTACCGGTAGTGGCGTAGAGTTGACGAATAAGACAGTAGCCTCGGAAAAAATTACATTTTTATCTTTTTGATCCATTCTAATTCACAAACAAACTTTACGGCACAACACGTCACAAAACTGATGAGGTCGACAATGGCATCCTGCCAACACCGGAGCATGCTTCTACTCTTCTTCTATTATTCTGCAAACTTGAGCAGGTAGTTGGGTTTGTTGGCGCCCCTCCCAGTTTTCATCAAACCAAACATTTGCATGGTCGCCATGATCGTTCGTCCAGGCCGCGTCATCACCGTCACTCTTACAGTGTTGGCAGCAGCTTATTCGCCGCTGCTACGAATACGGGTACTTTGCTGGTATCGCGTTCAGATGGCAATGAGTACAAACTGGCATACCGTATAGTTCGACCCATGACACTATCGTCGCGACAAGCCGCTCCCGTCGTGGTCCTACATGGTGGACCATCTCTACCTGCCGACTATTTGTATCCTCTCGAACAAGCGGTAGAGTACCGATCGATTGTATTTTACGATCAAATTGGATGTGGTCGGAGTGATGAGCCTAACGATAAGGCATGTTATTCAATCGACATGGCGTTGGATGACTTGGAAGCCTTGTTGAAGATACTTGGAATCAGACGATTTCATTTGTACGGCCAAAGCTTTGGTGGTATTCTGGCCTACGAATATCTGAAACGACGGACGCAACAAAGTCAGCTCAACGTTGCTAAGGATGCAGATCCAGTTTGCCTATCCTGTGTACTATCCTCTACTCCGACAAGTGTCAAGAGAGTGGAGGAGACGTATGATCAACTTTTGGATGCACTTGCTCAGGATCCAACATTGGAGGGTATTTCACTACAGGAACGATTCCGCATGACACATCAATGCCGAATGGCTGCATCACCACAACCTCTGTTGGACGCCTATGCTCATGCTGGAACGGTCTGGCGTGGTACAGATGCCATCAAGACATGGGAGGCAACTCCCATTTCTGATATCACAAACATGGAATCATCGTCGTCATCATCGTCCTCTTTGCCGCCCATGTTGATTCTGCGTGGTGAATATGACTTTGTAACAGAGGAATGCTCTGCGCGTTGGAAGGAGGTACTATTGCTGCCTGGAACCATCCAGCAGGTTCGATTTCGAGTCCTCAAGAGGTGTTCCCATCATGGATTGCTGGAGGATGGACCAAAGTATGGTGAAGTACTGGATTCGTTCTTTGCGGAATTCGACTGAGAGGATGACATGAAAAATCCATTGCCAGCATACAATCATGAGCTATGGGACTCTGTTCGGCGCAGCAGTACGAAAGCCTGAAGAACATTAATTGTTTCCTGTTTCTCTCATGACTGAGGTGCACTGAGTGAGCACTCTCAAACATTTTGGTGAGGTAGTTCCGTTGCACACCGTCGATCTACACTGCACTCGTTATCGATCAAACATAATCTTTGGCATCCTGATGTGGCTGCTCAGAAAAGTTGTGAGAAAGGCCCGTGTCACGAGGATACTGTTGCCCCATGTGTGTGTCTGTGTGTGCGCGCAGTTTGGCCTCGACTTCACATCCAAACGAAAACCACTGGTGTGTACACTTTACTGGTATTCCCCGAACGATGGGCATTTAGTGCCTCGTACTTCTCTAGAATTGGCCCAAGATGAACTCTGCCACATTAGGCCACAGTCTCAATGCATTGCTCCGCCTTCATGTTTCTAATATGTTTAATTGAAACTCAACCTTTGTCGTAAGCATTGAGAGATCTGTACAATCTAAGCGGCATCTGCATCACTTGGTGTAAACTTGAGGAAATATGTTGGTTCTAAGCCATTTTTATGTGGTACTGCAATCCAGTAGTCTGTGGTTTCACGGTTTCACCATATTGTAGGTGCATTTGGAATTTGGATCATATTAAATCATAGGGGAAATTACAATATCACGCATTTTTTTGCCACTTCACATCAAAATACCAAGTGTACCCATCACAGATTACAACATCGCATCACATCGCACACACGTCGTACACAGTCCACAGACATCACCTTGTCAGCAACTGTCGAACTTAACCCGAGGAAGATGATCCGGAGTTGCCGACGTGCCATTCGTCACTTATGCCAACCTTGCCGTAATGTCAATAACATAAGTAATGCTGATGATGAAAAAGCTTTCATTATGGCAAGCTATACGGGCCGAGTCGAAGTTATTCGTGAGTTGTTGCAACGCGGCACCGTTGATGTGAACCTCAAGGAATGGCGTGGCCGAACAGCCCTCGTCATTGCAAGTACGGTAGGCCATTTGGAAGTTGTTAGTGAATTGTTAAAACATGACATGGTCGATTTGAACGTCCGTGATCGCAATAATGATGAGACTGCCCTCATATGGGCAACCCAAGGAGGAATCTTGGAAGTTGTTCGGGCATTGTTAAATCATTACAAAGTGGATGTGAACGTCGCTGATGGGGATGGCAACACAGCCCTCATATGGGCTAGCCAATATGGTCATTTGCAAATCGTTCGTGAATTGTTAAATCACGACAAGCTGGATGTGAACGTCCGCGATTTCAAAAATGGTGCGACAGCCCTCATCGAGGCAATCCAAGAAGGCCACTTGGAAGTTGTACTTGAGTTGTTAAAACACGACAAAGTGGATGTGAACGTTGCGGATACGGATGGTACGACAGCCCTCATCTGGGCTACCCGATATGGTCGTTTGGAGGTTGTTCGTGCATTGTTGAAACGCGACAAGGTGGATGTGAACGCCGCAAATAATTATGGTGAGACAGCCCTCATAAGGGCAAGTAGATGCGATCAGGTGGACATTGTTCTTGAATTGTTAAAACACGACAAGGTGGATGTTAATCTTCAAACTCGCATCGGATGTTCCGCCCTTATCTGGGCGACCCTTAACGGCAGATTGGGCGTGGTTTCCGCCTTGTTGACACACAAAACGTGGATTCAATTTTAAAGAATGTTGCAGGATCAACAGCTCTTGATATTGCCCGCAATTGTAATATGACTGATATTGCCAGACTTCTTGAGGAGCATGCTAATCTGTGTGCGTCGCCGCAACGCGGAAGAGTGGAAGCGGACGAGTGACTCGAACGGGAGTCGAGAATTGGCGTGGAGACCAGTTGGTTGTTGAATGAAATTGTTTTTGATAATGTCCATAGCACCTTGTTTCATGAATGCATGTTCCCTGCCGGATGTGCAACTTGATGTGAAAACAACCCCTTCCAGGCTAGCGTCTCGGCGCCCTCGCGCAGTGGAGCTCGAAATCTCTTCTTGGACGTTATTCTTAAGTGACAATGTGGGCGACCGTGCATGAGGCCGGTGTCGGCGGATCTAGATGGTGTGAGTTATCAATTGCGGCGCTTCGTAAATTCATTACCTTTTTATGTGACATCCTGGTGCGCCTGTGATCAATGGACGGAGACGTTGGAGTGCCAACAATGATAAGACGACCAAACAAGATATGACAAAGCCGTAATCACACTACAACAAGACGCCAGTGCCGTGAAGACTGGTGGCTTACCATTCCAAAGCTCCATACTGGCAATTTTGCTGTTGACAGCAGGAACACAACTATCGCGTGTATCTCCCACAATACCCAATGGAGGACAGGGAGGATCATTGCTATACCAATAAGACTGCCCGTCAGGTATGAAACCGCTCTTTGGGCAAGTTTCAGCCACACAGTTCAAAGACTTGCCATGGCAATCGCATTTGAGGGAGGATGGCGTCCGACTTGAAAACAATTTCCGTAGTTTTGCAATTGAGCTAGTAAGGGGTGGTCCAGGACAGACGCCACAAGGAACATCGCTGGATGGAGTATAAATCTCGGCTACGATGAAGTTGCGGATAGACTGCTTTTCACTCCATTCACCCTCCCCTCTCCGAATGGCTGTCGCTGTGGAGTAGATGCCGATAGCGTCCAAAAATATATGACGTGATGTGCTCGACCTGATGTCTCCTGTCCAATCCGAGTTATGCTCTTGCGCAGAATAGATCTGTTTCAACAGAAGTAGCCATGGCAAAGCCTACGATGCTATCGCTTCGTACCATTGAGTATGTAAAACATCGTATCGGCTTAACTACCTCTTCCAAAACGTCAAAAGCACCTTCTGTATCAGAGTCTTTGATTGGGACGCCCGAGCAATGTCGACAGTAACCGACGCTTCTTTGGCAAAGCCCTTCTTGATTTGGCTACAGAACAACGCAAATTCCTCCCTTCAAGCCTCCATATCCTTGGCTCCTCCTGAGGTTCCTTGCAATACATCAGCAAGCAAACGATCGTTCGCGGTGGGATCTTCGTTAACACTCATTGATTTTGATGTCCGAGCAACGTCGACTGTCAGCGACGCTTCTTCTTCCAAGCCGTCATAGATTTTGCTGCAAGACCTCGAGAATTCTTCACGCAGCGCCGCCATATCAGGTCGCAATGGAGTGGCTTGGACACCAACCGAAATTTCCTTGGCAAGGTCCATATGCATTTGACTGCAGGACTTTTCAACTCTTCCCGTAGTGCCGACAAATCTGTCCCTCCTGAAGTTCGCCTTGGAGCTGCATGCGTCGGGGTTCGGCTCGAGATAGGAACGGGAACGTTGACTTCAACAGACGCTTCCTTTGCAAGGTCCATATGCATTTGGCTGTAAGACTTTTTTAATCCCTCCCGTAGAGAAGCCAGATCAGTCCTTCCTGAGGTTCGCCTTTGAGCTACATTCGTCGGGATTGGACTCCTGATAGGAAAGTTTACTTCAACCGAAGCTTCCTTGGAAAGGTCCGAATGCATTTGACTGTATGAAGTTTTGAATTCCTCCCTCAGAGCTCCCAGATCAGGCCCTCTTGAGGTTCGCCTTGTAGCTGCAATCGTTGAGGTAGGACTCTGGGTAGGATTGTTGATTTCAACCGAAGCTTCCTTTGCGAGGTCCAAATGCAATTGGCTGTATGACCTTTTGAATTCCTCCCTTAGAGCCCCCAGATCAGTCCCTCTTGAGGTTCGCCTTGGAGCTGCAGTCGTCCTGATTGGGGACCGGAGAGGCGCTTCGACACCCATCGACGCTTCCTTTACCAAGCCGATATTGATTTGGCTACATGATCGTTTGAACTCCTCCCGCAGACCCGCCATGTTAGTTCCTCCAGAGGTTCGCAGCGGAGCTGCATTCGTCCAGGCTTGCCCTTCGATAGGAATGTCGTCCTTCCCTGCCATTTGATATTGACACTGGCAGACGTCGCGAAGGTCGAGAGCAACAAAATATATATGGCTGGTTTCACCATAAAGAATCGGCAGGTAGCCTATAGTATGTTTTCAACGTCGAAAGTGAAACCCCTTAAGTGTTTTCTTTGGCATGACGTCACCAGAATGAATTTTTATCACGTTGCAACCAAGGGCATTGACCATGGGATTACACGGCTGCGAAGCAATCACGAACATGAAGACTATCGTCCTCACAAGGAAAATAGACTTCTTCATTGCCCGAGGGATCGAATAATATGAGTGAGGACGATAGTCCTCGCACACTTGCAAATATTTTGGCAAGTGTAAGGAGCACCTTTTGCGAACATTTTCTGCAACCGTTTTTCAGTTGCATGTACTCCACAGATGTCAAGTGCTTCATTAACAGTGAGTCCAGCACCTAACATTCTTCGCAAGGATGTGAGATCCACGGACGCTGTTGTTCAAGAAGTCAGCATTCAATGACCAGCGTTCAACACATGCCAATCATGTGTTGAAAGATTTTGACGCCTTACAACCAGAATGGTATTTGTTCGATGACGACTGTATCTCCGACAGGAAAATAAGAGCTGCATCATCTAAAATGATAACGGGGGAGGCCAAGATGGAGCAGAGGATGGAGAAGGGGATGATCACGATCGTCAGCAAGACGCTCGTGTCCTTCGCAGATTGTTTGGCATCATGTCGTTAGCTCAGATTTGGCTACCAGTCGTCGTTGGCCGCTCGTCTTGTCAGCAATTGTACTTGATTTGATTCAGACTCCTCTGGACAATCGCTCTTTGCTCAAATTGTGCATTGTACGATGCAGATTAGAAACAGGAAACAGTTGTAAGTTAATGTGTTCACGTGGTGTTCACATTTTGCTGAATTGAGACCGCATCACAAACCCTGCGGATTGCGGGATGCAACTGTACATCGCAAAATAGCGATTCCTCAACGGGGTTTCCTTGCAAGCAAGCATAGTTGGCCATGATATAACAGAAGTACTCTGATTTCAAGTCCTTCATAAACAAGTACAATATCCTTCAAAATAGGTTGGATTGGTCGGAAGCTGTTGATAAGAACTCAGCACAATTTGTGACTCGAGAAGTTAAACATTACCACTACACTGTGACCATTTTTTTCACTACACCTCCTTCCTAACTGCAAGTGTGACGATGACCATAGGGCGGCATGCACACTTGTACATCGACCACCAGGAACTCCAAATCAATGTCGCATACAATGATAGGATTTGTCATCATAGACAATATCGCATCCATAGAGTATGCCAGGATCACACCGCCCTCACTGGAGATAAATTGCCTCAGCAGCATGATAATCATAGGACTCTTGTTTTAATTCGTGCCGACCGACTTGCGCCGCAGCCAAGGCGTATCTGTGAGTTTCAATCGCTCAAGTTTTCGAAGAGACATACGACGCTACCGGCGGTGGGCTTGTTAATCAGTTGGACTGCGAATGCCAATGACAGCAACATGGTTTGGGACCCTCCTTATAACAACGCTGTGTATTCTTCTGAAAACCTCATGCCATAACAGGTTTTCAAGCACAAGATGCTACACGGTGAATTACGACACACCACCATCCACCAACACATTGCACGACTGATGGTGGAAGCCTTGCTACTGCTGCATTAGTTCACTCATCCCAGCAAGAACAGCAACTTATGTTACTTGACATCGAGCAGCTCATGAAAAAGGTCAATTCGCATGGATGTGCATTGACTTTGGCCAACGCAAGGAAGGAAGGCTGAATAAAGAGAGAGGAGGTGGTGCCATCGCGTGCAGATACGAGAGTGGACTCAAAAAAGAGAATGTTCACCAAAAATATCTACTATAGAATTTAATGAACGTCTGTACAAAAGGTACCAAGATCTACCTCGCGAGGGTTGAGGGTGAAACCAGCCATACTCCGAGGGAAGGATACTTGCACCTGTTCTACATATAGATTTCAAAAACCCACTCCTATAGGAAGAGTCTTAAGACTTATTGAGAATGTTATTTCTACGAGTATCATAGTCGAGGATTCGAATCGAAATAAAAGATCTCAAGTCGCAGTTAGGAAGAATTATGACCTTTATGCGCTGTCGTCGGCATCTTGGTTTCTCAAATTCGATACACAGCGATCGAGAAACGTGACAAAAGTGACATGCATTGACGGGCACCATGACTCTTTTTTAATGCCTCGTGCTCCGAATATGCCCTCAAGAGCCAAGGTCACGATTGGGACATAATGCAACGTTGGGTCACGCCAATTTGATTCTTGACCTGACATTTCGTATAGAGTATGGAACTCCAGTGTCCAGTGCTATCAAACAAAATACCTCTTGCAAAGACAGGTTTGGTTCGTATGGGTACCAGGCGTACTGTCGGAGTTTTTGGACTATGGACCGCTTCGACGACAAAAACAGGATTGAAGTTGCGGGAAGAGAACCTCCTCAAAAATTTCGGCCTATTTACCGTTAACAAATTCTCCGACGACCGACGGAGTGAGCTAAAAGAAATTTAATGTGACGAGAGGGCTGATTACAACTCTTGTATTTCCACGATTTGGAGGATCCTCATCGTACTTGAGGTTTTGTTCGTCGTCATTGGAGTGTTGGGTCGCCATTCCTGGCTGTCCACATTAGTTGTGTGACATGATCAAATAAAGCCAACAAGCATGAGCCATACAACTTTGCTCAGCGTGACTACTAGCTAGCAGTGCTCACCCCTCAAGCCAGATGTTGCTTCTTCCCTTCCAATAGGAATCGCCAATCCTAAGCCTCCTGGATTTGGCCCTACAGATGAGATGGATATTGAGAAACCTCTGGAGAGAACATTTTGGATGATTTAGTCCAGCAGTACTATTCTACCCATTGCAATCAAGTATAGTATTGGATATGCATCCCCTGTAATCGAGTCTCTGACAATACTACCTTGGTTAAAAAGGAATAAAGATTGCCCTAAAGATTGCCTCTGTTTGAATTGTCATTTACTATAGCACCACATTTGTCTCACAATGTGACTCTGTCTTTGATGTTGACTTCGTTTACTAATCACCAGCAGCACTGGGATTAATTGGACCATGTAGCACTCAACATTATCACAAACATGCCAGATTACAATACTTTGGACTATCATGAACAAATGTTAACAGTTGAAGCAGGATACCCACAGATAGTCTTGCTCTCAATAAAAGTGCAACATCAGGATGAAGGATGTTTTCTGCGAAGAGTGAAACAGCAAGAGCTGTACCATCAGTTATTATGATGTGCTCCAAGACTTTCCAATTTTCTGGTTATCATTGAAAGAGTTGTAATGCAAATATATTCGCAAATGAAAGATGTGATATCTACTGAGATTCACATTGCATTTGCTTCCACTTTTGCCAACAACACCACCATGCGGGACGACCGCACAACTCAAGATATTGCAATCAGGGCCATTGCTTTAAGTCAGCATTGTCAGACTCAGCACCCTACTGGAGGATGGTCGACAAAACAGTTCTTGAGGGTTGACAGGGACAGCAGCAGCCATGCAGTGAACAAAGGTATAAGCAAGCGGACAAACTTATTGATTGATCACTTGGAGAGGAGGACTCAAGATGCACTTGTGTAAAAACTGCCGCATGGCCTTGATGACTGCAGATGCCAGTGAGAAAGTCACCACATCATGTGCTTCATGGTTTACCTTGCTTGTAATTAGCATCCTTGAAGACGATGCAATATTTCAATGACAACAAAGCAGCAGGTTGGGTACTTTATGCATCTTTGCAAAAGTTTTGACTGGAGGTAAGTCTATAGTAGTATTTTTTTACATTTTGTTTACAAGGACACAAGCTAGAGAGAGAGCGAAAACGACGGAACAAATTGACGGGTTTGCTATCCCGCGCGACCTTCATCCATGATAACATCACTCACTCGTCATGTAACGGACAGGAGTACACGATGTACAAGTTTTACGTAGTACTACTGGATTACTGTTACTCCAGCGTATTCATAAAAAAAAGCTTTCAACGCCTTGTCCACCGATTGCCAACGGTCGACTCGATCACACTTCGCACGTCAATGCGCCGTTTCTGATTCAATAGCGTAGGTAACGTGCCACACTGTACCATTACTGCGACAGCAATTTACCGTAGTACCAGCATCGTACAATTCCTACGCGTACATTGCGCACCTGCAACGACTTTTACTCGAGACTTACGTACAGTACTGGTTTACTCAGTACCCGTTCTGTACCTCCAGCTGTAGTAGTATCCTGTATCCCACTCACCTCAACAGACTTGCATTTTTCCCTACGCGGTACGAGTAGGTCTAGTAGAAGAACGAACACGACCAACAACGAACGACACAACGCTCTTGACTGCTGTTGGTGATTTAAATTGCCATCACACAAGATTCGTTCTTGCTTTTGAGATTGCTCGATCAAAGACGACAACAACAACCAAGAACGATGAGTCGTTCAACAACAACATCCCCAACAATCACACCACAAATGGCAGTATTGGGACGAGATGGCCGCGATTTGAATGTAGGATATCATGAGTCGCCCTTCTTGTTGCATCGCAGTCCAGCAGATGCAGCAGCAGCAGCAGCGGCAACATCGTCCTCGTCGTCGTCGAGCCAACAACAGCAACAACAACAAATCATCTAAATGGTGGGGAAAGTGGAAGCTTCCATCGACATTGCCCTCCGCCTCCATATTAATGGCTGGTGATCGCGGTAATGTCAATGATGGCATTCCCGAGGACGATGACAACCAGCACGACGATTCCGCGTCGTACACATCCATGGGCGAGATCATGAATGACGAGGAGAGTGTCGGGAGCAAGAACAGCAACCCAAGCCGTCGTTGGCAATATTGCGATCCTTGGCTTTATTTCATCCCACACCATCATCATCCAGCGATCATCCAATGTCTCAACAGCATAATGGCCGCACAACAACTACAACAAGGAGCAATGATAATGGTCTTTTCACTTCTGTCGCTTCAGATGAATTCGTCAAACCACCCGCTAAAGAAGAGGCGGTTCTGAAACGATTGTTCCTTCTTTTATCAAGGTTTTGAGGAAACTCCAGCAGCGCCTATGACGACGTCGTCATTACAGAATCAAACCTATGGTTTGTCGGTCTACAATCCCTTGGTTCCAACTCCGCCGAGACATCGTGCAGCATACCGGGCTCGATTTCAACAACTCAATGAGGAATGGCGACGGCATGCGGATATTTACGGCGAGGACAATGAACTTTGGTTGCGAGATGAAGACGACGAAGTTGACACCATCGATTCTTCGACTCTCAGTGTATCCAATGTCATGCATTCTTCCCTTTGTTGGGCACAAGATGGACGGATATTGATGACACTACCAAAAGATAAGGTGCGCCTCCTCATGGATGAAGATTTAGAACCTGGGATATTGTCCGTCGAACGGGGTAATCCAATCCAGAGCAATAACGGCGACAATCATCACAACAAGGACGAAATCATGTATGTTTTGACGGTCGATGAGAATCTCTATCGCCGCGTCATTGGAGAAATATCCGATGCCACCTCGTCACGCTTTGGATTGCACCAATTCTGTACCGACGAGGGACGTGTGGATATATCCGTCGCAGTCATGTGTCTCCTACTGGTTATGCTCATTTTGCTCATCAATACCATTATTTGGCCCGTCGACTAGGCACACATGTCGGTTCCTTATGATTTACTCGATCCCGGTGTTGTGGCAGGGCTCTGTCACGGCACATCAAATTCCAATCCCTGATGTTTGGCACCTACGCCTACGGGTACCAAACGACAGTACAACCTTCATTCCGTTATGGTTGACACTTGACACTGTTCACTATCCTACTATACATATTACGGCACTAACATCCAGAAACATCGTGGACCGATGTCGCTCCAAGCTGCCGGATGCACCGCTCTGGATGGGATCATTATGTCCATTATGCCACCGCCATCACGTCGTTTCCATTAAGAAAAAGAACAATCGATCGAAGGTTTTGAACTCCCTAGTTCCCCCTTGAAGTCCATGGTAGGTACAGGCACCTGGAACAAACATAAACGATTTATAGTAGCTGAGCGAGTGGAAGTATAGGCAACGTTGGCAACCTTCTCAACCAACTTCTAACCGCAGCAAGTTTTTGATCTCATTTTGGGCTTCCTTTTCTTCCTCTCCAAGTAAGGACACTATTTATGTTTATTGACGAACTCATGATTTACCTACTTAGTTTTCGAGATATATAAACATCATAAGTGTACGGTTCAGTACCAGGTAGCTAATTACTTTGGCCAATTGAGTTTATTGTTGGTCGGAGTACCCAGCAAGACTTTCCTCACGTTACATGCACATTACACATACATCCCAATGGTATGTGCTACCAGTCTGTTTTTTTAAGCAGAAAGGAACGTATTTCACTTTAAGTTGATGAGCATAGAAGCAATTTCAAGCTTGTAGTGAAGCAATCATGGTTGTGATGGAGGGCAATACAATTAAATTCATAGCATTTGTATGGTAGGTCCCATAGGATTTTACATCTTAAACGTGGTATTTGCTATTACACCTGAAATCTTTGCTCAGAATGTAAAGCACTTGCTTTCTAGTATTACACAATTGCCAATATGACTGCTAAACTAACACATCAAATTTTAGTACCACACATGCAAAACCACACAAGCCAATAATCTTTGACCACATTTCACAAACAAATGCTATCTCCATGTGCAATTCTTCTCTACACAACCTTTGATACCAAACCAATACCTGAGGAACATATGGTAAACTTGTCATGTCCATGCATACGATGCAATCATAGGATTCACTGTTGGCATTGACATGCATGGATTCACTGCCTGTTGGCATTGACATTCAAGTGACTAGTACTATCCATAACTGAAGGAGTGGTGACCAGCAGCATGGCGCAGAGGCGAACCATGCATAATGCACACTGCACACCCTGTGTTGTGGATGTTATTGTCTCTCCCAGTCACCGGCTTGTGCGGCCCAGCACGCTCTCTTCAGAGAAATCGGCCCCTTATGGCTGGATGCACCAGGAAGATTCTCGAGGTAGAGCTCTACGTACTAGTACCACTATTTTTTTAGACGGCGAAAATAGAAAATAGATTAACACGCCGAATCACTTGCTTCTGAGTCCATGGACCATGATGGTGCACATCTCAACCAATCCTTGATATTCCGTGGAGCTTCTTGCATAAACATCATCTCCTTCCTCATCATGAGTGAAATCACGTGGAAGCTCCACAGAAAACGCTGTTTTGAAAGATTCACGGCCAATAATCACATATCTACTGATAATGTGCCAGAAATAGGCGGTATATGCTGAGCATCTACTACAACTTCTCTGGTGATTCCAGAAACATTATCTGATGAAGAGGACTGTTGCAATATTTCCAATTTGAGAACTGGCAACCATGTTAACATTGCTGGTTTGCGATCTCGGTTCCGTCCCTGGCTGCTGGATCAATTTGTCACGGCCTCTTGTGGTAGCCTGTTGTCACAGCTAAATTACAACGTACCCAACATCTTGCAGGACTCGAGTTCTGGACGCGCATGGGGGAACCTGCCTCTAAACACTGGGATCCCTTCATTGTCACCCAAACTTGGCGGTGGTCCGCGAGTTTCGAGAGTTTTATCAACATGAACCTGGAATCCAGAAGTTGCCGATTATCAAGTTCGCTCATGCATTGGAAGAGACAGCATTGGCGGATGTTCGCCAAGAGCAATTCAAATATCCGGACTTGGGCAGCAGTTATTGATATGTTATCAGGATCCACCAGGATATGTTGACGACAAAATCATAAGATTCAAGCAGACTTCTCAACCCTGCTGCCCAGCAGTACGGACCTGATTCTTGTCAACAACTTCAAATCAATTGTTCTTGATCCGAAGCGCAAGCCCTCCTATCCCAGCGCCTACCTCTTCCCGCCTGTTACGAACTTTGAAATAATTTGATACTGCCACACGTCTCCTCGGATGCAATTCGAGCGCAGTTGTCAGCCACAAGCGGTACTACATGCCCACCATTGCCCGCCACATAGTATAATCACGACGCTGCTTTCTTTCAAAAGGTTGGATTTCGCTTGGGGCATATAATTTCCATGGCCTTCTCTTTATCCAACAAGCCGGAGGAGGATCAAGAGCATGGCGGAGGAGAAGGGGCTTTGATTAAAGGAGATAACGAACATCACGAATCTTGTCATTGTATCTACCATGGCTGCTTTGTGGTGCAGATCTTGTCATGCTGGCGCTCGCATTGCAGGTTCTGAAACACTCGAACGCCATTTCCATTTTCTTGTGCGTTGATTCGCCATGGCTACCTTTGGGTTTGTGGGTCATCTGGGCATCAGCAGTTCAGTACACAGCTGTACAAGTACCGTAGACTTCGTATACTTTTCTCGGTCAGCACCAAAAATCATAATACTAGGCCTACGTTAAGCTACCTAGTGTACCTAAAATATGAACCCAGCCATAGCACGTACTCAGTAGCACTGTAGTCGAGTAGACTACTAGACTAGTAGTCTACTGTAGTAGTCTTCCGCTACATGTGCGAAAAAAACGTCATGAATTACTGTACTCTCTCAATCCGAGTCGTACATTGACAAGTACTTGTACCCACTTCAGGCGGCCCCTCTCAGGGACAGGATTCTTCAATACTAAAATTGCCGAGCTCGTGACCAAGTGACCAAGTCAGGAATTCGAACTCTAGCAACTGTGGATTGGTTCAATTTTGCAATGGGCGGACAGCACACGGATGGACTGCATTATGCAGCACAAATCAATTACTTCAAGGCACAGCACTTGGTAGCATTAGCCGATCGCATGTGGACCGAACAAAAGTTCATCGAATATCCTGGACCGTAAGGGGTAAATGGTACAGTATCCGCTGTGTGGTCCAGTTTTGTATGTTGGCCCTGCGTCACAAAGGAGCAGTTTGCGTATGGATGATGGAGGTACGCCATTCCACCTCGCCAACACGAGCTTGGATTACGGAGCGTATTGGTAACGCTTCGCGAAATTGGGTTAAATGGTGCGTGCTGACACGCAACAACAGGTATCGTTTTGAAATTGTACGAGCATACTCAACTATGAAGTAAAAATCATCAGAACATGATGATCCTTGTTGAAAAGTTACAATATTGAAATCGTCATGCCAACGGTTGCGGCACACAATTCATCGCTTCTGACATTATCTGAGGACGGGGCCTTTTCCAGTGATATAAGTTACTGGAGAGTGTGCTCCATCGTTTGCAAGGTATTGTACTATAGTAGGACGTGATGTTGAGGAGAGGAATTACTACCTGGTTGGCAACTTGAATGTTCATTCTCTTGATTGCCCGTGGTGTCCACTCATTCGTACACGATGCAGCGCCCCTCCTCCTTCCTAAATGACTTAACCCAACCACAACACCTCCATGCTCCCAAAATTTCAGGATCGTATCCAGCAATTCCTTGCCAATCAGTTGAGATAATGGGCCAGAATGGTCTTTTTCGTTTCAAGAGTGGGAGTGATGGCTGATGGGGAATGGGTGTTTGAGTTTGCTTTCATGCCACATTCGATAGCATGAGCAAGCAGTTCACTCCAATGACGCCATTTGATGAAATACCAGGTTTGTTCATTGCTCATGCTTCACCCCGTACTTCGGACTCCAGTACCACATAAAAATGGCCTTGGCCCAATAAAATGGCTTTGAACCAATCTCTTGTGAAATTCAAGGAACTCTACACAAAAACAATCCATTTTCCATAATTTCACACCATGACCTATTATAAAGCTCTCCTCAGATAACCAATAGAGATATGTTCTGCTGATAGAAAAGCATTTTAATTGCTCAATTCTCTGAAAAACGCATACTGCAGATGAGGCATCAAAACATTGTTGCACGACCATTTTTCACATGTCGAGGATGCCCTCCCAATTTCTAGAAGCTACAGTTCTGAATATTTTCATACGTTTGAGAGAATTCCACTTGGCATTTGTTCTACACTATGTGGTACAAACAGCTCGTCCAAAACCCTGTACCAATACGAATTTCGATTGACGATTCAACATCAAACTCTTGTGAAAATATTAAGAACGCAATATAAAATATTATCTATATATGTATTTATATTTATACATGACTTTGAACCAGTAAATGAAAAATGAAGACTTGTATATCATCGATAGGCAATTCGGATCTTGCTCCAGTACTTTGATCATTCCTCATTGCTGTTGACAAGCAGATGAAGGATCAATGATATAAGAACTGTTCGTTGAACATTCATGTTTCTACGGAGATGTAGTAATTTAAAACTCTTGTGAAACTATTGGTTCCAAGCCATTTTTTATGTGGTACTACTACTAGTACCACAGGGTACAAGTACCACATTCATTGCGTTCTCGGTGTGACACTGGTCACTTGTAGTACTGGTACTGTCTTAACCTCCAGAAAACCAAAGACAGACATCGCTCCAATCTGCCGTCTGCACGTCCATGTATCCTGCATGATATCCTATTATGACGAGTCTTTCACGTCACAGCCATCAAGATGAGAAGCCGAATCTATTTGTTTCAGTTGAAGATATCTTGCAACGATCCCTTGAGCCACACATCGCACATCAACCTGTTTCCATTGCTTCTGATAACATCAATCCTCTTCAGATTCATTAGATCCCTTATCAAGATCCTTACGTAGTGAACAAGTACTCCGAGTTGGCGAGTATGATGTTCTCAACTTGCATTGTAACTGTGCTCGGCGCTGTCGCATGTTTCATGGCGATTCCAAACGTCCACGGCTTTTCGGTGCCGACGACCGCAATCTTCCAAAAGTCCATTGCACTGCAGGCCACTCCTCGTCGTCATGATGACAATGGCGACCAATCTCTTATCCGAGAGATGACCATTAAAGATCGCCGTACCTTTTTGCTTCTGGGGAGTGCCTTTTTGACAACGACTGCGGGAATGACGGCCAACATTCAACCGGCCATGGCAGCCGACGCTACAACCCCAGCTGCTGTCGATTACAAGGCCGTTGCTGCAGATATTGCTAAACTCATTACGGAAGACCCCGACAAGGGACCCACCTTGGTCCGACTCGCGTGGCACTCGTCGGGCACGTATGACAAAATGAGCAAAACGGGAGGTAGTGGAGGTGGAACCATCCGATTCAAGGAAGAACTGGACCATGGAGGCAACGCCGGATTGGCTGTTACTGCCGTCCAATGGATGGAACCCATTTACAAGGCACATCCAGGAATTTCATATGCTGATCTCTATACCCTAGGCGGAGGTAAGGAACTGACTTTGTGTGCTGTTTGTTCTTTCATTCGTACATCATCTCACAAAAAGCATTTTCCCTGCAATACCATTTTCTCCCCCCCAATAGTCGCTGCCATCAAGACCCTGGGCGGTCCCACCATTCCCTGGTCAAGCGGCCGCGTCGATGAATTGGATCCCTCCGCGGTAACACCAGATGGTCGCCTCCCGAATGCCGACGTTGGTCCCAAGGGTGCTGACCCGTCAGATGCTCAACATTTGCGCGATATTTTTTATCGCATGGGCTTCAATGATGCCGAGATTGTCTGTCTCAGTGGTGCCCATGCCCTCGGTCGTTGTCATCCGACAGCGTCGGGATATGATGGACCGTGGACTCCAACTCCGACTGTCTTCAACAACGCGTACTATACCATCCTTCAAAACTTGAAATGGGTCGAGAAGGAATGGGATGGTCCGACACAGTACGTCAATTCTCCATCGGGGAGTCTCATGATGCTCCCTTCCGATTTGGTCTTGCTGCAAGACAAGAAGTTTGCAAAGTATGTCAGTGTCTACGCCAAGGATGGCGCCAAGTTCAACTCAGACTTTACCAAGGCTTTTCAAAAATTGGAAGAGCTGGGAACCAGCGGCCTTACTCCAACCGAGTGGGCTTAGTCGAGAAAATGAGAATCATTGTTTTCCTCTCCCCTGTGACAAACACCTGCACCTACTAGAACAGCCCTCACCACTCATTTCACACATCCATTATCATACACCTCCTACAACACACACAATCACTGTCGCACAAGTCATTCCAAGTGGGATTCGTGAACAAAGATAAAGCATTGCAGTCCAGTGACAAACACATGCAACGATCCGAACTCTCTACCTGAGCAGCCCTAGCCACTCAACTTCGCACATCCATCATCACACACCTACCACAGCACACCACACACACACAACTCATCCCCGTTGACTTTGCCAAGAGGCAGAAGCCATCGATATCCACGCTGCCCTGCGACATTCACCTGCAACGATCCAAACACGCTACCAGAGCTGCCCTTGCCACTAACTTCGCATCACCTGCAACGATCCAAACACGCTACCAGAGCAGCCCTTGCCACTTACTTCGCACATCCGTCATCATACACCTTCCACTACACTCACTCTGTCACAATCACGCAAGTCATTCCAAGCGGGAAATGCAAGAAACAGAAGTCATTGCTGTCCTCCCTACTTCGTGACAAACACCTGCAACTGAGCAGCCCTCGCCCCTCATTTCGCACATCCATCACCATACGCCTACGACACATGCACTTCACCAAACACTCTCATCCCATGCCACCCACAACACATGCACACACAGCGCACATACTTGACCTCTATCTCGCGATAACGTATCTCTAGCCATACTGTCAACAACTCACGCCTCCAATAATTGTCAAACCTGAACCAACGGCTCTTGTGCCATTGATGTTAGAATGGATCATTGCAGACATTGCTGCTTATTGCTTTCTGTACGTTTTCATGCTCAACATGACTTATCTATATCGTGTGCAAACTAATTCAGTAGTTCGCCATATATTTCCACCAACCCTCTTCTTCCCCCTACTGCACATGCACAGGATTGAGTCCGCGTCGCGAGACATCACACTCTCAGGATGGCATCTTTATACTGCCGGCGATGGGACATAGCCTGAATCCGAAGTACCAGTTGTGGTTGTCAATTGACATGCCGCGACGACATCAACACTAGTTGTCGCGGTCGAGGACGACGCATTCGCGACTGACGCCCGGGAGCAAGCCCTTGTCGACCTTGTTTTTGGTGTTGTAGTAACCATTTGACGCTGTCGCTTTGCACGGGGGAGGCTGACTGCCTCAACATCACCGCATTTCGAGCGCGGACAACCCTTGTTGTCTGGTATCCTCAATGGACTGACACCTGTTAGATCGATTGTCACCGCCTTGCCGACTGGTGCTTTAAGGCGAACGAGGGGAGGAGATATACCCATGGGTGTCCCAACAATCTTGCCTGCCGGTGCTTTCAAGGTAACGAATCGTGGCTTTTTGATGATGGGCGGCCCCGGTGTCCCCATGCCTGGTATATGCTTGGCAACATCCTTGCCGGTCGAAGCTTTAAAGACAAAGAATGAAGGCGACTTGTTGATAGGGTTCGTCAACGTTGCGATGGCTGGTATTTTCTTTGCGACAGTCTTGTCGGCCGGGGCATTTGTGCCAATGAAACTAGGCGATTTGGTGTTTGGTTCGGCCTTGCTACCAATGTCTCCTTCATTATTTACAACTGGCTTGTCGGTGGACGCATTCACGCCACTGAATGAAGGCGATTTGTTTCTTGGTGCCGGCATAGTACCAATGCCTGCTATGTTATTGGCAACAGGCTTGCCGGCCGGTGCATATACGCCAACGAATTGAGGCGATTTGTTGTTTGGTGTCGGCGGAATACCGATGCCTGCTGCATTCGTTGCGACAGGCTTGTCAGTCGATGCATTCACGCCACCGGATGGTGGTGACGATTTGTTGTTTGGTGCCGCCGAACTGCCAATGCCTGCTGCATTCTTTGCAAATGGCTTGCCGGCCGATGCATCCACGCCACCGGATGGTGGTGACGATTTGGTATTGTTTGTCGGCGGAGTACCAATACCTGGCTTTTTGTTTGCAACAGCCTTTTTGGCCAATGCCTTCCCGCCACTGATCGGAGACGAGTTCGAGAGTAGTCGCTTTTTGAAGGGACCGTAACTAGTTCGAGGGAACCCGTGAGACTTCTTGCAGGGGCTACCGAATCGGACCGGTATTGTTTTTGATATGTAGGACGGTTTCGGGACCGCCGCACTGCACGTTGACGTTTCATTGGGGACGGGGACAGGAGGCTCCAGAGGTGGTTTGCAAGCGATGGGTGCTTTCTGCGCAATCTGTTGCAACAGAATCTGGCCAACATCCTTCTTTCGATGAATCTTGCTATAGTAGTCGTGTCCGAGGACATCGTATATGCTTCGGCCAATATTTCCAACCGCATCTCGAAGGCCGTGGCCAACTTTTTCCTTGGCAATTTCATGGGGAGCGATTTCCCATATACCAGTTGTCCTGTTCCTGCGAATGAAATTTCCTCCAGCGCCATTGACAATTTCCACAATGGAGGAGACAATCGCCGTCTTGTCAACCTTTCGAAATGTCGTTGCATATCGTGCAGCATGCAACTCCATGATGATTCGAAGTCGACGGTTCCCAATGGCCTTGAATGCCACTTTACTTCGACTGCACATGACATCGTACGGGTTCAATACCGGCAGAATAATGCCACTTGTAGTAGTCATTGTTGTAGTTTCGATACATACTCCTTCCTGTTGATGTTGATTTCTTGACGAACCTTTCGGTTGGCCTGGTGGTTTCTTCTCACAAGGCAGAGCACTTGTTCCTGAGAGTGTCTTCACGTCAGCCAAGGTTTGGACTCGTGGTCGCTTTTTGCTACTCTTGTCGACTGTTGGCGGTTCCACCTGCGAATCATCGTCACTTGCATCAGAATAGGGATAACTGACTCCATCGTCATATTCAACATAGTCTTCATGACCAACGTCATTGTCATGCGCCTCACTATGCTCCACGCGATGACTCTGTTCATCATAGATTGTATTGCAAGAGTGTACCGGCGTCGGAAAAGCCGGTGGTGGCATAGGCGTTGTCTCCTCGCCCTGTGCTCTGTATTCACAGTCATTGTCGTTGCTGTCGTGGGTGTGGGCTTTTGGTCATCTTGGGACCGCTATTCCAAATATCAATTCCATGATGACTACTACTCGTGCACTGCTCATGCGGAACAAAGTTCGCCGGCATGCCGATTCTACCAGCGTGTACGCCATCATCATGCCAGGGTGGATGGGTCTCCTGTGGATCAATGGAATCTGTTTCTTCAGCGATTGGTGCAGCAGCAGATGCTTGTCGCAACCCCATCAAGGCTTCCGCCATTCCAATGTCTGTTAGTGTGGGGTTGGCAACCACAGCAGCAAGGCCTGTAGTGTTTGATGAGGGATGAGATTCTGTCACGTCCCTCGATTTCGATGTTGGATGAGGAGTATCATTCAATGGTTTGCATGTCGCCATAATGTCAAGGACATGATACGACTGGCTACTCGTTGTCGTTGTGTTGGAGTGCAATGATGATTCCGGTGGTCGTTGGATCGCATTAAGAAAATCGGCACGGTTGCAAATTGGTCGTGGTTGGTGTATCACGTCTTCGTTGCTTTTGTTGTTGTTGTACTTGTTGTTTGGTTGATAGTAATAATCCGTCACTTCACCAATCTGTCGAGGTGTACAGGAAGCATGAAGTCGAAGTTCGTAACATATGCAGTGTTTGATTTGCTCCCATGACCATAATTTGGACACAACGTAGGAAAGGCAAGGCGTGTTCTCATCGATACGAAGAATCCAATCCGTGGGATCGAGAAACGGATAGATTCGTAGATGGACTTCATGGTCCTCAGTGCTCCTATCCGATGGATCGTCATCTGTACGGTTGATTGGTTCAGAAGAAGAAGGACTGTGCGTATTCCTCGCTGATGAAAGGGTTACAGTAGTTGCAGTAGTTGTTGTTGAACCCTCGGTTGATTGTGACTCCGGTGGTGGGTCATCGTAGTGATCATTGGTGAGGAACAGATCGACAAGTTGTGCAACTTTCGATTGCATTACAATCTGGTAAGAGCTGTGCTGAGTGGCACTGGGACTTGAGGGTTGACTCCAACGACGGACAAGAGTGATACAGTCCACTGCCGGGTAATTTAAGTTGGACTTCGTAGTGGAAGAAACTGTGCACGCATCAGTCCATGCCGAATATCATTTTCGGCTGTGCAGCAATTGGTTTGGGGAATCGGTACTCCATCCCTGTTATTGGGTTTATTCTACGGCAGACTGCTTGTAGGCTATTACGGAGAACACTCTAGTACTCGGGTATTCGTAATTCTTTTATTCGTATGAAGTATGAACTCGAGCATGAAGTACAAGCATGAAGACTTGTCCTCGACACGCCATGTACAAACTGCAAACTACGAACAGCAAAACCAAGTATTCATATGTGCATACGAGGGACTTGTACCAGGTATGTAGTATGAAGTATGACGTATGACACATTACTCCGAGCGATGAAATGTGAAAAACCGGGAAAAATGAATTCGACAAATCTGCGTGTGGCGAATGGCGAGTGGCGAGCTGAATACGCGTCGTACTGTACTTGCATCACGTGCTGCATACCTGGCTGTACTTTGTTGTGAGTCTGATACTATTCATACGTGCTCGTAATAAGTGCCAGTATTTCTTGATTTTGTCGTATTCACATTAGAGTGACACACGAAAAAGGCTGACGAATGGGGAATGCGTAAGACATGCGTATCACGTACTCGAAGTATCACAGATTCGAATGACTTAAGTGGTTGTGTACTAGTAGTACTGAGAATACCGGCTACAGTCTATAGTATGGCCGGATTATGTAGAGTTCAGAAACTGGATACTACGTAGTACGACGTAGTAAGACTATACTGCATGCTGCCATGTGCGGAGCAGACGGCGTCAGCTTGGTGAAGGGCAGGACGACATGACGACACCCTCGAGCGCTCGCCCACATCCATTCCCCGTTGCTCGGAATGGAGTATGTCGTATGTCAGTATGTCGTACTCTAGTATGATATATATTCATGACATAAGACATTTATGTCATCAGAATAAAACTCACCCTGCAATTGAAAAAATGCTGCATGCACTTTTCGTTTCTGAAGTAATCTATTCCTCCGAATCGCCCAGCTTTACGAAGTGTCCTGCCGTAGCTAGACCAAAAAGAAATACTACGAGAGTAACTAGGAAATATAATAACGCAGGATGTTACCGTAGGGTTCGGTACAGAATACACGCACGCGACAATCTACTGCAAGATATCTCAAGTCTCACGTATTGCAAGTGCCGAACACGACAGCTATCATTCCTTCATCACATATTGGGCCACAACTCAATCAATTCTTGTCTGTTTCAACAAGTTTGAGTTGTTCCAAGGCCAGAATAATATGTTAAAACTTTCTGTCTACTCAGATTGTTCGAAAGTCGGCTGCTTCTAAATTCATATTCACATAGTAGCCTGATCAACTCGGCTTCCGGACTCCATTTCTTCGCCACATATCCGACCGAAGCTCAATCAATTCTCATCTGTTTGCCAAATTTTAAGTAGATCAGAGTTCAGAAAGACATACCACAGCTTAATGTTGACTCAGATTGTTCAAAAGTCATTTGCTTCAAAATTCCATTTTCCAATACCACCATCAACTCGGCATCCGGACTCCATTCTTTGCTAGTACATAACGGACCGCAACTCCATCAATTCTCATCTGTTTTCCAAATTTCGAATAGATTCAAGGCCAGAAAACATGTCACAACTTTCTGTCGACTCATATTGTTCAAAGTTGGATGCTTCATAATGTTCCTTGGGACGAGTTCATTCGAAAGCTTTGGCACACATCGACTTCGTCTTCGTATGGTGCGTTGCCTGCCGAGGAAAACATGTTCAACAACCACGCACACTGCCAGCATCGATCCGCACTCCTGATTTGGCTTCCCTTGCCAAGAGACGACCACCTCCTTTGATGACGAACGCTTGAACTGAGGCATCAAGATCATAGCTCCTGGAGATGCTTGAGAGAGAACAAGTAGTTCAAAATGACGGCTTAAGTCGCGCCAATGCCACCTTCACGTTTCCGGTGATCACGGTGCGATGGTGCAAGAGAACATTGGTGCACTTTCACCAGGTATCATGGAAACACAATGCCGCCGAAAGACTCTAGGTATCAGCATCGTCGTCGAATGGTGTTGTTGTTGTTCGTATCGTTGTAAATATGTCACGTTCGTGGCAGTCATAGTGCAGTACTCGTACTCTGAGTACTACTCCGACTCTTCACCCGGAGAAGGTCAAAGTACAAGCATAAACTAGATAGGGAGACGGTTTGTTGTCAGGCAGTAGTGAGACACTTTCTTTACACGTCTCAAACACCGTATTGACGCACTTTGACTTCGATTTTCGTGCGTTTAAAAGTTGTTCTTAACGTTATTTGGTGGTTAGTTGCTGTAGCTACTTTTGGCGTAGTCACCTTGGTTCAGGAGTTATCTTCGACCGAAGTTCGCGGTAATTTTTTTCGCGACACATAAAATTTCCTGACATCAATTGCTCTTTCATACTCACATGTCAATGCAAAGGAAGCAATGCTTGCAACCAATTTGCAATGCATCACTGAAAAACATGAAGGGCTTCAAAGAGGTGCATCAATAAAGATGCAGTGATAATGCATCTAAGGGTGCCAAAACCAAGTCGGCTCTTGGATATGAAAAACCAATTATCTTTGATATGAGAATTTTTTGTTCATAATTTTTACCTAAAATATAGGTAAAAACTTAGGACTAAAGAGCTTGTACATCATGTGTATGAAGCGGGTTTCCTCGTATTCCTGAACTCTGAAATTTATGTTTCCTGAACTTTTTCATCTCTTGCATAGGAGCTCATACTTTGCATTCCTGAGCTCCAAAATTTCAATTCCTGAATTTCACTGACTCATTTTTACTAACACTCGGGTGGGATTCCTGAACTCTTGGACTCTAAATATATGAACTATACCACTTCTTCATTTGTGATCATGAATTTCAATTCCTGAATTAGATATTCGAAAAGAAGAAGTTTGCTGTGTAGTGTGTATGAAGTAATCACCTCAGTAGTTCTGAGCTGACATTGTTCATATAATAGATGTTATTGTCGCTCATTTTAACTTTTGTTGGAGATTAGTTTTAATTGTGCCTATTCGTGTGGCTTTGATGAACCATTCTACTATTCATTACTAAGTGTCTGATCTATTCTAAACTGCCTCCACTTTCAATTCACTGTAGACAAGTTCAGGAGCAAGATGACTGGAGTAGTTATCATCCTCCTCATCAGAGTCCTCGTCAAATACATCAATGCACTTGTGTGGGCGTTTCTTACCCTTGTCATCAAATTGTTTCCTGACCCCCCCCGGCCAGACTCCTTTTTCCTTCTGGACAGAAACATTTTAAGTAGTTCCTGGTTGAATGTTGGGGTGGTTGATTTCTTTCTATCATTCTTGATGGCCATGTATAATTCATCGTATTTCCTCATTCCCACCTGTGACCAACCACAGCCTCCCCCCATTATCATGAGCACCCTTGTTCCTGGAGAATGTGTAAAGTGGTGGCTGCCGAACATGGTATTGCAAAGATTGGTCAGAAGTTAGGATGTGGTTTTTTCATTTCATTTAGTATCATAGTGTAACTTACGGGTAGGTTGTTGTTGTCCTCATCAGTCCATGTACCAATTCGCTGTTTCCAACAAGTGATAACAAAACAAGTCAGTTTCTTGTTGTTTGTTCTGTGACAAACCATTCGGATAAACTTACCATTTTCTCTGTCTTAACTAATTCCGCGAACCACCTCTTCCCATAGTTGATCAGGCACAGCAAAATGAATGCTTCATCACTTATGGACAGGATTTTCTTGCTCCATACTTTTCTGTCAGTTGTTGCACAGTGGTTCTCCATGTTGATAGTGTTATTCCACTTGCTGCTGCCGACAATGCATGGGGCATAGGTGTCTATGATTTGGGCATAGTAGCAGATATTATCCCTCATCTTGAGGAGGTAACTGGTTTCTTCCTCGCTTCCACTGTATAGGCTGTGTTCATACGTTCCTAAATTGGAAGTGAATCCTCTGGATGCAAGGTGTTTGATGTTGAATGCAAGTGAGTGTGAGTATGCTCGGCTTTGGCAAAGTACACTCACTTCAATTCCTCACCTTTGAATTTCGTTTGCATGTTTTTATTGCATTGTTCGAAGATCAGTGTGTGTTTTACAACTATTCTCCGCATCCCAAGCCACCAGTTTTCGGTTCCTCGAATGTTTGTGTGCTTCATGATAAAGCCACAAAGTGTT
The DNA here is from genome assembly GCA_022925895.1 of Fragilaria crotonensis. Lineage (NCBI taxonomy): Eukaryota > Bacillariophyta > Fragilariophyceae > Fragilariales > Fragilariaceae > Fragilaria > Fragilaria crotonensis. The sequence goes on from JAKSYS010000448.1 coordinate 32,834, forward strand.
TTCTCATCTTCACTGAAATGAGAATGATAGTCTTTTGATAGAACTTCCAAATAGAGAACACGTGTTTTTGATGCAAGTCTTGATCACACTGATTTGATTCTCTTCTGTATTTTCCGTCATGCTCATGTCCACTATGCTGCTTAGCCCTGGAACCGATGATGTTAGTTGGCTGTCACTTGATTTCCCGACTTTAATAGTTGAAGGTAGGGATGGTGGATTTCCGTATGCATGCTTCTGTCCTAGTTTTGCATCCATTTTCCGTGGCACTTCTTCCTCCTCCTCCTCCTCGTTGTCACTTTGAATCAGATCATTGGGATCTGTGGTCACTCGTTTCACGCCTCTTATGAAGTCTCTCCTTTGTTTCCTAGAGCTGGGCTTTAAGGCAGTCATGCCTGCTGCTGTTTGGTGTGCCATTGATGCCATGGTTGTATTTGTGGTGCTTCCTTGTTGTGTGAAAAACTTTCCGATTGTGCGCCAAATTTTGAACACTGAAAATCCTGTTTGTGGGATAGTCTTTTTTGCCACCATTTGAATTTCATACCAAGTACCGAGTTGGTATGTAGGTTCTACACATTCATGCAGGGTTTTCAAATTTTGAATTCATACCACACCCCCCTTCATTCTTTACATACACCAAAAATGTACGAAAGTAAATGTACAATTTGAATGCACGCTTTCCGAACTTCTGTTTAGTGAATCTGTGTCCTGTCAATTTCAACACCTCATTTTCACTTCACTCGTCCTCTTCAAAACCCTTTCTTCAAAACCTTCTCTTCAAAATGTTGTCCTCGTCTGCTTCCTCAAAGGCACCCCTGCTCTTCTGTCAAAACCCCTTCTGCCTGAATTTCAACAAGAAACCCTTTTCCAATCAAGCAGCATATACACAGCATATTGATAGAAACATCGGGTGTTATAATTTCATTGTGAAGAAATCACACCATGCAGCAACACATGGGGCTTCTGCTTCACACCGTCGCCGTCTTCATGAGGATGGGAATATCACATGCACAAGTAACAAGAGGCCTGCCCTTTTAAGGCGACATATGGTGAATGATCCCCACATGGATTTTGATGGCACAGACAACCTTCTGCAGTTTCCGGCTGGCAATGGTGTGGAAGTTGAAAGCACTTCTTGTGAGGACATCGAGGACTGCAACAAAAGTGATGATTTGTCCATGTTAAGTGATGACCCAAACATTCTTACCTGTACGAATTCTGCACTTGATGAAGATGTGGAAGCCCCATCATTTCGTTCAAACTTCATGTATACTACCGATCAGAAGTGGACTGTTTCTCTCCTCAAAATCCTGGACCATGCCAATGCACCCGACTACACTTTTGGTCAAGTCCTGGAGTGGGCACGCTCTGCATCTGCTGATAATTATTCTTACAACCCAGTGGGTGGACTCTCGCGTGCCAAAAATGTTGATGCCCTGATCAACTCAGTTCGTAATGGGAAAAGACTGCTTCCCTTTGTACGAAGAGTGGATGTACATCATGGCTCTCCATCAGATGTGATTTGTTTTGACTTCGCTTCACAGTTGCTAAGTTTGCTGCAAAATCCAAGCATTATGACTGCAGAAAACCTTGCCATCGATATCAATGATCCCCTGAAGCCCTACCACAAATTGAAAGGCAGCAATGTTTTGGGTGAGGCACTGTCCGGGAGTGTCTATCGCAAGGCGTATGATCGATTAATCACAGATCCTCAGAAGCAATTGTTTGTTCCAATCATCCAATGGATTGATCGTACCTCTGTAACAGGGAATGATCGCTTTTCACTTAAACCCTACATGTTCACTCCAGCCATTTTTACAGAAAAATTCAGAAGGAGTATCAAGGCATGGGGCTATCATGGCTTTCTCCCAAAGAGGAAGTCCTCATCAGCTCAGAAGCAGACACTTCGTATGGGCGATGCCATTCGTATCTATCATAAGGAGCTGGATGCTGTATTGAGACCTTTCGAAATGTTCACCACAACTGTGTGGTGTTCATTTGCCAATTGGTCCAAAGGGTAGAATCTGTGTCGACATTGTCACATGTGTGTTGTTCATCATTCAAGATATGCAAGAAGGAGATATGCTGTGTGGTCGGTATGGTGTTCACACCAGTGGAATCCAACGCCCTCATCGGTGCTGTGATGTCAATTATGATGATCTGAAGAACTGTGATGTCCATTGCAAATACCTGGTAGCCTCGGATATGGGTTTCATTGCCAGGAGTAATGATGATGATCTCAGGAAACGATGGTCTCAACATAAACTTGAAAATGCATTTGAACACATTGCCTTTGCTGACCCTGAGCGTGGAATCTTGGGGCCACTCCTGTGGAGACAATGCATGCATTTCGAAAGGTGTCATCGAGAAAGTAACAAAACTTATATTGGACAGTCTTCCAGCATCCAAGAAGGCTGCCTTTGATGACCTTGCAATAGCATTTCACAAGTCTCATCGCCAAACCTACCGAAAGGAGTATCCATCAACAGATTTCAGCAATGGGGTAACAAATTTGACAAAGATAACTGCATCAGAACGCGTTGGCCTCGTTTTTTTGTTTGTCATCCTCTTCCAATATGAAGCAGGATGGCAAATGATCCAAACATGTCTTGAGAAAAGAACAACTAAGAAGGTTCCTGAGGTCCTTGAAGTACTTGAATCTCTCCTTTGTTTCGATGCTTGGCTAAACCAGAGTCATTACTGGAGACTACAAATCCAGCACATGTTGCAAATGAAATGAAGAAACATCAGGATTCCATTCGCAATTTCATGGATATGTGCAAACAGTCCATTCCCTTGAAAGTTGAGGGAAAGGAGGATGACAAGAAAAAGGGTAAGAAAAAGGGAACCATCATAAGGAAGGAAGGACAGAAAAGCAATGCCGAGGATGCATGGAAGTTTCCGAAATTCCATGAGTTGTTACACATTGTGGATGATATGTCTCGGTTTGGCTCTCCAGTGAACTTTTGTGCACAGCGTCCAGAATCACTTCTCTGCACAATCTCCAAAACATCACTGCTCACGAGGGAAGGGGAACCACCACTCGATTTTGCGACTATATTGATCTTGCTTTCTTCCTCTGACTCAACAACAGCACGCGGGGAACCATCATTTCTTGTTGCACTGATCACATCACTGTTGCTTTCAACAACCTCGACAGCAGCACTGTTAGCAGCACTGTTCAAAAGGGAACCGGAAGAAAGTTTCATCAGAGGGATAATGCAGTGCTCCTCAGACTCTGGTACAATCCATGCAAATCCACCTGTGGTCTCGTCCATTAAGGTGTCGGCAATTGTCTTGGGAAGAAACTCAATGCCAGTTGTGTCTTGGAGATTGATTTGACGGAACCCACAGGCTTGGTAGAATTCCTTTGGCTCGTCATGGGGACACTGCAAGTAGATGTCCACACCATGTAGGCTCTCCTGACATTGTGACAGCTCACGGTGAGACAATAATAAAAAAGTTGAATGCTTGATGAGCATTACTAACATCAGACGTCCAAACCCTTGCCGTCTCCAGGATGTAAGACCGGATGGCTTCCGTGATTCAGATTCTGCAATCAACAGCCAAAGCACCAACGACGCACCAACTTCATCTCCAATTCCACTTCGAAATGTAATGCATGCAATAACAACAGAGTCTTGGCACCCTATGACAGATTTCTTGAAGGGGTCATCTTCTTTTCCAAGAGGACGTCCCACAATCATTATTGATGGATCAGAATTCACAGCACGATCGATAGAGCTCAAATCAGCTTCTGTAGAATTGAATGATGTGCTGTAGAATTGCCTTGCAGCTTCTGTCGCCCACTTAAACCTTGTCGCCTCAGCTTTGTTTGTTTGGACACGTGTGGGGTACAACGTAACTACCTTGAATTGCCAAATTTCATTGGAGTCCTCTCTTTCGTTCTGAGTCATAATCTTGGACAACGGGAGGTCTTGAAACCAAGAGCTGAACATGTGTAGTGGAAACTCTGAAACAGCACGAGCGGGTGATGATAAAAAGACTCGAACTTGCGATCTGAATTGTTTATTGACCTTTGTTCCTGGAGGTGGTGTGAATTCATCCATACCATCACGGAACAGGTACGCCTTATCCATAGGGACTCCTCCTTGCTGACGAGAGACAGGGGACAGTGATGGAACCTCTGCCATTTTGTTGGTTGAAATATGAATAATCCTCCAACTGGTGTGCGTGTATACAACTCTTGAGCATGCGAACAGACAACTGACAAAAAAGAACCAATACCGGTAGATCAATCTGGTTTGATTCACTCAAATCAATGAGAATCTCTCGCAGATGACCGAATATTGGATTCTAGATGACAGATTGCCTTACAAACTCAATCGAAGCACGCACACAAGACGAAGTACTTATTCCCTCAATTAACAACAAAATGAGAAGCACAACACTTGTCGACAAGGATCCTAATTATGAAAGGAGAAGAAGAGGAGGATGTGAGATTGAAAGCTGGAAAATACAATCATGTGCAATGACACAACGTCAACAAGAAAGACTGGAGTACAGTACCAGCACAATGTTGTACGGAAGCCTCCAAGGTACTGTCGTGGTGCGAACTCGTCCCAGTACTTGACAGTACCATGAGTACAGTACGTAGACAATGGTACAGGCACAACAGGAGTACCTCAACAAATCAATCAGTTGCTCACAATGATGGAAACGACGATTCAACACAACATTCTTGTGTTGATAGGACAAAACAATCAAAAACTCACGAACAAGAACGACAGTTAAGTGCCCTTGTTAGTGGAAAGGAAGAAGAAGCAAAGGGCAAAGGGGACAAGCACAGAATGAAACATTCAATGCGGTGTTGGGCATGACACCAAGTTGTGACATCGACAACCGTACAGCAGGCACAAGGTAGTATTGTAATAAACCGTGGCCCACCAAGGTACTGTCATACTCCCAGTACTTGATAGCAACATGAGTACAGTACGTAGACAACAGTACATGCACAAGGTAGTGTTGTACCGTAGCCTCCAAGGTACTGTCGTATTCCCAGTACTTGGCAGTACCATAAGTACGGTACGTAGACCACGGTACAGGCGCGACGTAGTGTATTACCGTAGCCTCCAAGGTACTGTCGTACTCCCAGTACTTGGCAGCACCCTAAGTACGGTAGGTAGACGACTGTACAGGCGCGACGTAGTGTATCACCGTAACCTCAAGGTACTGTCGTGCGAACTCGTCCCAGTACTTGACTGCACCCTGAGCACCGTACGTAGACAACGGTACTGGCACAACGGGAGTACCTCAAAACTCATTCGACCATCACCATGATGGAAACATTCAATCAACACAACAATCAACACGAAAAAAAGCACATTTGCAGTCTTACCACTTAAGACTGCAATGTCTTGTGGGTGGGAAAGGACGAAGAAGGAGCGAAGATGCCAAATAATGGAGCATCAATGTGGTGTCGGGCATGACACCAAGTGGTGGAGTGCTCAACGAACGAAGTGTGAGATGTGACACTTCCCGCAAAAAAAATCACGTACGATTCTACTAAAGACAATACTGTGGCTGAAAAAGAATTAATTCCTTGTAGAAATATACAGCATGCACTGGTATTGGTGCCAAAGAATTAATCAGTACATACTATCGCCTACAATTCTACGGTTTGTTGTTGAAAACACAAGATCACGTAGTACGTAGCATAGTGTCATAGGAGTACTCGCATGATACAATACTGTACTAAAAATTATACGCTACCACCATACCGTAGTACACAAAACACAGCGCTATAGTAATGAAAGTACCGTACACAGTACCACACTACCATACACACAGACCACGCCGTAGCTACCATACTGTACACCACCGCACCATACTAAACGTACTGTAGCAGGCACCGAACACCATGCACCATGCACCAGACACGCCCATAGCTACTTGTACAACGTACAATGTACAGCGTATAACCAACAACGAACCATTGCGCTAGTACGACGGTAGTATCCCAGCTGACAGCACTGTAAAAACCGCTGTATACTGTACACTGTACGGCACAACCAATAGTCCACCCACGATACACCATGCTACTCCAGTATTTCGTACAAAACACGTACAGTACTCGGTGTTTTATGTGCATCGAAATAATGAAGAAAAAAAGCTCAGGAATAATACTGCAGTAGTTCAGGAGCAAAAAAAATTCTTCATAAAAATGAGGAAACAGCAAATGTCGGAATCCTGAACTAAATAAATAAACCAGAAAAAAACTTCAGGAATCCTGAACTAAATATGGGAATCCTGAAATTTTTCCAATAAATATGATAAAAAATTCTTGTATCAACTATGGTACTTAGTTTTGGCACCCTTAGATGTGGTTTGTCATTCATTGCAAAAAGGGTGCTCAAAGCCTACCATTTTTGTTGTGATGTTGGTTTGAGGTTGATGCTGTGATGGCGACGAAAATATTTTTTCTTCTACGAACGTTTGTACTGCTAAATTTTTCTCTCCAAACATTTTGTTCTGCTAAATTTTTCGCCGTCAGACGACAAACTCCATCGTGATGGCTCTCACCAATGAATGAGCTCAAACGATGATGAACTCCATCTCCCACACCCATTTGAATGTTCAGGCCTATTAAAATTATAGTTCTTATCATGTTTCAAGTGTTTGGACTCAAAAATACGACCTTGCTGTATCAATTTGCAACAAAGTACGATAGCTTGCTTTGTTGTCAAGTTTTCTCCACTCTCAAGTCGTGTAGAATGTACTGTAAATTATACGAGTGTCTCGTTATCTAGTTTACTTCCTCCGGGTTCCGAAAAAGTCGATTAAACATAACTTCATCAATAACACTCCTTTTCCAAATGTTTTTGATTGAGCATGTGGACGGGAGGATTCTGCATCGTTTGGTACATTTTGAAGCCAAAAGGACGATTTTTCGGTGGTGTTTATTTTTTGTCGTCTCACTATCTAGTTTATGCTTGTACCACCGACAGAGTGTCCTTTGAGTAACGTTCTACTTACGGAAAGAGTAACATTTTGGTACCACTTTTGAGTACCCACAGTGTTACCGAATCATCTAAAAATACCATTCAATTCAGTAGGAATTACGCGTGAGGATACTCCTGGAAGGTCCGGCAGGACGGGCGAAGTCCTGAATAAAGGAAGTATGCGCGCCCGCCGGGAGTGAAACAAGTTCCGATCGATGTCTGGCTGGCGCAAAATTGGATGTGCCGGCGTGGTGGTGACACGGCTGACGTCTGTAGGAAAATTTGCTTACAGCGAGAAAAAAAAATTGCTTACGGAATTTGCTTACCATAAGCAAATCTATTGTAAGCAGAAATTTGCTTACAAAATTTGCTTACTGGGAGATTAAATTTGCTTACGGGGACTGTCTTTTCTACGTAAAAACATACCAATTTTCAAACTCCTAAATAAAATTTACTTACAGCAAAGAAGAATTTGCTTACGAAAATCAAATTTGCTTACAGAAAAAAATTTGCTTACAAAATTTGCTTACCGGGATAATTTGCTTACTGATTTTGCTTACTGTCAAGAAAAATTTGCTTACGATGCAGCAACCTTGCCGGCTCGGATGTATCATTACGATTGCTAAAATTCTCGCATCATGCAAATCGGAGCAAGGCTGGCGCGCAAACTCAACTGCCCCTAACGGTACGGCTGGAACGTGCATGGGCCGGACCTTCCTGGCCTCAGAGGCATATTTTAGATTTACGTAGAGTGTCTCGTAGCACATGGTATCGATCACGGAAAATCTACTAGCGTAACGTTACTTTAGTAACGTTTATGATCTAATACTGTAGTAGAAAGTAGATCGGATGTGTCAAACTCACAACTGACAATAGCAACGACAGGTATATGTTCTGCGGAAGTAATACTTGCCGGATTTAATTGAATGGCATTCATTGTCGCTCAATGGTTTGATGATCACATTTCGCTGAAACATTTCATGAAATTTCTACGATGTATTACCTGCTGGTGTTCGAGGACAAGAACCAATCTAGAACAAAGAAGCAACACAGAAGCGCCAAGAGGTACCATCTAAAGCGATGACCTATGGCTATTGCCAAAACCTTTACGTATCCATGTTGTTTCATGGTCTTCACGTCCTGATTAAACCATTTGAACTCGAAACCATGCAAAGATACTCTCACCCGTAGCTAAAAACTCGGCTGCGATCCATTCTCAAAACCGTGCATTCACATTCTAGTGTTGTCTCTTACTTTACGCACAGCATGCATCGCAAAAACGCGCTTCGCATTCACATGATTTACTGTTGGTCATGTAGAGACAGCCATGCCAACGTCTTCTCATCGTAGACATCCGCCTTTGTTGATTCGTTGACAGACTCCTTACACACTCCGCGCCCACCACCAACACTCTCAATGTTTAGATCGGGCCTACAACCTACCTTCTCGACATGCAGATCCACATCATCGCTTCCCAAGAGCTCCCAACGCACACTTTCCACATCACTACTGTCCAGCAAAACTGGAAATGCCCTCACCTTCCTCATCGTCGACTTGCGATTCCGCTGTCGGGTCATTCGGAAACTCACTCGAAATGCACTCATGGTCACTGTTGCTAGAGCAACTTGGGGATGTGCCACCTTTCCGGTTTGCATCATTCTCATTCGTCGGCTTTTGATTCGACAATGCATCACTAACCGCCGGTGAATGGTCGCTGTTTGAAGCTTCTTTGCCAGTTGAATTCACATCTGCTTGAATGTCTTCTACCGAAGGGATCCCACCATCTGCATGTCCACCATCATCGTCGGGCACATCAAGATTTGACCTACCGCATTCCACCTCGCTATTCACATCCAGCTCATCGATACTGCCGAATGTGCCGCCTTTCTCAGAATTGACATTCACATGCTCAGGAATCCCAAATGCGTCGACTTCAACGGAACTGACATTCCAGTCTTCAGCACTACCGATTGTGTCGCGTTGATCAGCATTGACATTGACGTCTTCAGTACTGGCGATTGTATCGCGATCATCAGCATTGACATTCACGTCTTCAATACTGGCAAATGTATCGCATTCATCAAGAATAACATTGACTTTCAATTGGGCTTCATGTGATACCTCGACGTGGGCTTTCAATGGACTACTAACAGTTTGGCCCTCACCACACTCTTCAGAAAGGCCTGCCGCGCCGTTGTTATTCTTGACATTCACAGGCCCTCGTAGAGACTTCAACAACTCACCAACAACTTCCAGATGGCCCTCGTAACCAGCCAAAGAGAGGGCCGTGTGCCCCTCGTCAGTTTTGATATTGACTTCCAGCCTCTTGTCTTTCAACAATTCGCAAACAACCTCCAAATTACCATTTTTACTCGCAAGGGTAAGCGATGTGTTGCCATCGGCGGTTTTGGCATTGACATCCAAGTTTCCATGATTCAGTAGCTCCCGAACAACCTCAATATGGCCCTTTTCACTCGCGACCATGAGAGAATTACGTCCGTCGCGACATTTGGCATCGACGTCCACCATTTGGTGCCTTAACAACTCACGAACGACCTCCACACGGCCCTCATCACTAGCCAACATGAGCGATGTGCGACCTTCTTTATTTTCCCCATTCACTTGCACCGTGGGGTGTTTCAACAAACATCGGACAACCTCAACATGGCCATAAATGCTGGCCATCATGAGGGCCGAGGAACCGCCGACCGTTTTGGCATTCACATCCACATTCTTCTTCTTCAATAACTCGGAAACAATGTTCAAATGGCCCTTTCCGCTTGCATAGACAAGGGCGGCAACCGCCAGGAAACGATTGGTATGCACATTCAGATTCTCGTGCTTCAATAACTCGCGCACGACTTCAAAATGTCCATGGAAGATCGCCAAGGTGAGTGGGGTGCCAAACAGATTTCCGGCATTCACATCAATCCTCGCATGTTGCAACAACATGCAAACAATCTCCAAATGACCCTTTTCACTCGCCCTCATGAGGGCAGTACGACCGGTGCGACACTTGGCGGTGACGTTCACACACCTGTGCCCCAATAACTCCCGCACCACCTCCACGCATCCCTTTTCACTCGCCAAGATTAGGGCCGTGCAACCACCTCCATCTCGAGCATTCACATCCACCGCAAGGTGTTTCAACAACTCCCTAACAACTTCAAAATGACCGTTGCAACTAGCCAACATGAGGACCGTGGAGCCACCGATTGTTTTGCCATTCACATCCACCTTCTCATGCTTCAATAGTTCGCAAACAGCATCCGAATAGCCATTTTCACTGGCCAACATGAGTGATGTGCGACCCATTCGATCCTTGGCATTCACAGCCACCTTTTCCAGCTTCAAAAGCTCGCGAACGACTTCAAAATGTCCATTTGAGCTCGCCAAGATCAGTGGTGAGTCGCCATATGAATCCCCGATATTTACATCGACTTTCTCATGTTTCAAAATCTCGCAAACAATGTCCAAATGACCCTTCTCACAGGCCGTCATGAGGGAATTGCGACCAGCGCTGCAATTAGCGTTGACGTCCACGCTCTTGTTTCGCAACAACTGACGAACGACCTCCACATGGCCCTTGCAACTTGCCAAGATTAGAGCCGTAGACCCACAGTTACTTTTGTCATCCACATCCACCGTGTGATGCTTGACAACCTCCCCAAATACTTCGAAATGACCCTTTTCACTCCCAAAGCCTTCGGACGCATGGCCGGGATCGAATTTGGCAGACCCTTCCACCTCATCATGCTCCATCAACAAACTGCGAACAACTTCTAAATGAACCTCACCACCCGCACAAATGAGTGTGGAGCGACCATCACTACGTTTGATGTATACCCTCACATTTTCGAGCAATTCGCGAACAACTTCCCAATGACCCTTCTGGCTGGCCCACATGAGCGATGTACGACCAGTGCGACTTTTGGCATTCATGTCCACCTTCGTTTGCTTGACCAGCTCCCGAACAACATTTAAATGGCCTCCTTGGCAAGCCCTGATGAGGGCTGTGCAACCTGAACTATTTGCAGCATTCACATCCAACTTGCAATGCTTCAATAACTCCCGAACAATTTCAAAATGACCACGGGAGCTCGCCAAGGTCAGTGATGTGTGACCACGTGCATTCGTGGCATTCACATCAACTTTTCCATTCTTCAACAATTCGCAAACACATTCCAAGTGTCCTCCATCGCTGGCCAATAGAAGAGCCGTAGAACCAGCGTTGTTCTTGACATTTACATGCACCGTCTCGTCGAGTTTCCATAACTCGCAAATCACGTCAGAATGGCCCGCTTCACTGGCCAACATGAGAGCCGTACTGCCAAAATCATTTCGGCTGTTGACATTGGCCCCCCGTCGCAACAGGTTGCGAATCTGCTCGATCTTGCCATCACCCGCTGCTGCGAATAAATCATCTCCTTGATAATCCACGAGAGACATGGCATATAATTCAGTAGATGAAGGATACTGAGAGTACAACAATCTTGGAATACCACAAGTATGCAAGGTGGTTTTGCCGACAATGAAAACTGTGCGACAATCGCAAATCGATGCCCGCGATCGAATCGTGAATGGTAGGTACAACATACGAGGGATTGTTGCGGCTTCGGCACCAACTTCAGATTTTCGTGTGAAGCGTGGCGAACGCCATTGCCGTTGAATTGCACGGATGAGTGCATCTGTGAGTGTGTGTGTGTGGTCCAATATACGTATGGGTCGGTTCATCACAACGGACCAACAAGGACTGTATCGTCGCGAACTGCAACGTCAATCCGGTATATATAGAGTGATACTTGCATGTGGTGGCTGGGATGATACACTTTTTCCAGTTTCATGGCATGTGACATGAACGATCGAACAGTCTCGTAATCAAAGTTTCACAAGTACAGTACCAAAAGATGGGTGAATACCAATGAGAGTCTGTAGACCAATATGGAATGACTGCATCGTCGACAGCATCCTTCGTCCATCAATCGTGTCAGCCATTGAATAGGATTCTCTCTCGCGTGGTCGAAGGACTAAGGCCTGGCTTCCATCCATGCCTGTGTATCGATAAAATCAATCCACAACACGGACTGACAACTCCATCTGCGCAAGACTCCAGGAATTCTTCCGACGGAGGCTGAAAGTGTAGAGTTACCCATGGTCCAGTGTCGTCTTCCAGGTAAAGCGTATTTCAGCCAACGGAGAGATTAGCATTGAAAGATGGACGAACTTGAATTTGGATAACTAAGCATGGATTTCGATCGGAATGTATATGCCACAGAAAGTTCTCGGCAAGGTCGTTGACTGGAACAATTCCGTGCCTCCCAACACGAACTTGACCGTCACAGATGAAACACGATGTCACACGAGACGAGGCAAACGAGGCCCGATGGCATAACGCATCAGCTGCGAAAGTAACGATGAATCATGAATTATAGATACGATTCTCATGGTGGTTTGAGTTATGAGGTTCAACTGCGTTTGCAAGTTTGCAAGGCACTGCCGACAAGCAAACCGGTATTTGTACTCCAGTACCAAAAAAACTGATGTACTACGGTACTGTACGTATTATTCACAGAGTGACAGGTATTGGAGTACAGTATTGCAAGTCTATGGAATGCATGATATATATGTATTGTTTGTTAATGTGTATTTATATATTTATTGGTATTCCCCCTATATTCCCAATACAAGCGGAATGCATATTTGCCCTGATTCGTAATGTAATCATCATTCAAGTTAGAATACTACAAGAGTATCTACTGTCTACTGTCAACTGACCGTAATCACGACTGACCAAGGTTCAAACGTAAACCGTATCAAACGGAATATAGCTCACAATATTTGATCGAGTACAATTCGTATCCCGTTTAGTATATTTACCACCATTGTCAGATCTTTCAAAAGAAGACTTGACAAGGACTTGACGACCCAGACGCATCCTCATCTACAAAGAAGAAGGTGCTCATCGTTGTCATTTCGCTGGTTATGAGCCCAAGTGTTTCCTTTGCAACAAAGCAGAAAAACTAACCTTCCATCGTTCCTTCCATCGTGAAGCAAGTCACCATGACAACTGAACTCGTAGCTCCAAAGCGCGGGGGGGGAACCATTCGGTGTACGGACTGTACATCGGTGGTTCGGGTCTTGATCAAGACTACAAGTCTGAGGATCGTAACCTGTACTCGTATGCGGCCCAACGTCGTAACGCGAAGACGATTTCTTCCATCGAGCGTGATCTAGTGAGCGCGCGCGATTCTACGGCTACTCAGAAGTTTGATGGGAAGCTTGAAGCAGTTGTTCCTTCGACTACTGAGATTGGTAAAGAAAGATTTCTTACCCTCTTGCAGCGTCGTGTTGAAGAACACGGTCAAGAAACGTTCTACTACATGAAGGATGGGCGTGGAACGGTCGTGAATCTTTTCGACCATGTGCACAATTTCACGCTTGATGCCGTCATTGCTGAGTTCGACCAGCGAAACGCATCTGACAATGTGACTCATGCTGCATTTGACTCGTACGAAAAAGATGAGATCATGATGTCCAGGTTGGTTGTTGAGTCTTTGATGACCACGGATTTCTTCTCCAAGATATTCACTCGCTACGGTCATCGCATGGATTTCAAACGTGTTTCAGGGGCGTGTCTTTTGATTATGGCACTTGAGACCTGCAATGCGTCGGCTAGTCTTGATGTCGATGAAGCCACCGCTGCGTTTGCTGCGCTGACTCTCGACGCCTTTCCGGGTGAGAATATTGCTGATATGATGCACGAAGCACTTCGTCTTATCAAAATCATGCAAACCGCCTTCTCGATTCCCAACAACACGGGATCTCGTTTGCTTCAAGGTCACCAAGACGTCCTGCGAAGAATTCAATCGCAAGATCTTCACCCTCCTTGATAGTGTCAAGGGGATGGAACACAAGTACAAGATGCTTAGTCCAGAAATGCTCGTGAAGGATCCTGACTATCCTACGTATGGTCCCATTGGCTTGATCTCCACTCTTCACGAGATTTACGGCCGTCTCATTACGGACCGCGACTGGCCAGCTCTGGCGACCAAGCTTCCGCAAAGCAACAATGCTGCTACGTCCTCTCGTCCCTCCAGCAGTAATGGTACTGCAATCAAGTGCTTTCGTTGTCAGGGACCGCACCTTATCAAGGATTGTCCCAAGAAATCCAAAGGGACTACTGACAAGAACGATGCCAGTGAACCTGCTTCTAAGAAAGCAAAGACCGACCTTCCCGCCTGGCGATATGCGGAGCCGAAGAACCTTACTCAGCCCTTAGTTGATGACGACGGTCGCAAGTGGAAATTCTGTACCAAATGCGTATGCAAGAAATCTGGTAAGACTGGGATGTACCTTTTGTCCCACTTCGACCATGAACATCAAGACAACTATGTTCGCCCATCCAACGAGGGTAATATGGCTGCAGTTCTTGTCCCTCTTGGTATCCCTGCCGCTACAACCGCTGAACCTGATCCGGATGACATCGATGCTGATCCGATTGAGTTTCAGGGCGCATGGTGTGCCTCTGTCTCGTCTACTGATGCTGTGCTTGCGTTCTCCAATGGCCTGCCTTCGGTCGAAAGGGAGATTGATATGGCCGCACTGGAATCAACCGAAGAGCACGGAGCTGGCGCTGTGGCTTTGGCTGTCGTTTCTCACGGGACCACTGATGTTCGCGAGATCTGGTCTCCCGAATGGGCTTCTGCACTCGAAGGAGATTTCTTTGATGTCCGCGGTGTTTGACGATGTTGGCGATTTTGCCGTTTGTGCTGCTGTCGCTTCTGAGGTTGACGCTGATGACGATTGGGAGCCTGACAGGCCTTTGGGAACTTTGCGTTCATCATTGCGTCTTTCTCTCGCTACATTTTGATGGCTGTGATGTGCGTCGTGATTATCCCAGCTCAACGGGTGTATGAGTTTTCCCCCTTGCTGTTTTCGGTCCTTGGGAATGGATTTCGTCGTTCCAATCCAATGGATGCGCTGCCAACGACGTTTCAGTTCCACCATCCATCAGTGACCACACCTGCAAATATTGCTTGGCCCCACCTGCTTCAAAGCACGTTCAGCCTTGGACACCAGTCTGGATGCAGCACTTTATGGTTGTCATGTTTTGGATTGCAATGATGGCATGGGAGAGCGTGACGTACCTACTTCATGATATCGGGAGTGACGCTTCCAAGCACGTCGTTCGCCGTGAGCGTCGTCGCATTGCAAAGAACAACTGGCGTCATCGCCATGATCGTGGTCGTCGCCTTCCTGCTCTAGTGTTTCTGCCAATCCTCTGGATGGCAATGACAAATGTTATCATGATTCCGTCAAGATTCAAGTCTTCATTACCATTTGCGACAACTCGCAATCTGAAAAGCCAAATCTTTCATTTTGGACAACATTCGTATCATCGAGTTTTGTCCCTGAATGAACTTATGGTTCTCGATCTGGGAACTTGGATTCAGTTCAACAAATTGAAGGCAGCGTACCTACTGCAAAAGTTTGCTTCGAAGCCATTGAATGAATGCCAGTCAACATTATCCATCTTCGAGCGGAATGCAAATTGTTCTGTGGGAAATTGTCACAATTGTCGAGTGAATGATTTGGGAATGGGAGAAGTCATCAACGAACTTCCATATTCGCCCATGTTACCATCAACAAACATTAACAATCATGTTTCCACGTTGCGGTCGCCACTAGATCAAGACGCGACTCTTCTCACCAAAGTGCCAACTCCATGGACTCATGAGACAGAATTGGCATCTCTATTGGTTTCGAACGAATACCCAGTCGCAGCAAATGGTCCGACAATCATTGAGGATGAAGACGCCGAAGGAGACGGATAGTGGGGCTTTCAAAGCCAATGCCTTCGTCCAACATATTCGTGAACATGAACAACGGATTCGTTACTGTGGCGCCAATGCCCATCATAAAAATGGCGTTGCTGAGCGGGCTGTTCAATCCGTGTCAAACATGGCCCGCGCCTTGATTTTGCACGCCTCAGCACACTGGAAAGACGGCATTGACTCGTCGCTCTGGCCAATGGCCGTGACATATGCCACGTATCTCTACAATCATTTACCGAATGCTCATGGCCTGTGTCCTGCAGATATCTTCACCGGCAGTACTGTTCCGCGTCATCGCCTTAAAGACATTCATGTCTGGGGATGTCCCGTGTATGTTCTCGATCCGCACCTACAGGCAGGTCAAAAACTTCCTCGCTGGCAGCCTCGTTCCCGACGTGGTGTTTTATGGGGTTTAGTCACCTTCACTCCAGCGAAGTGCCCTTGGTCCTCAATTTGGATACGGGTAGTATTACTCCGCAATATCATGTCGTTTTCGACGATCAATTTTCTACGGTGTCATCGGTCGAAAGGAGAATGATCCGCCTGATAATTGGGCAGACCTGTGTTTGGACAATACGACCTATATTCCCACCGACGTCATCGAACCCACGGTCAGTTCGGAACAAGTTCCTAGCTCTTTGGCGTTCGGTGGCTCTCTCCGGCTGAACAGAATGGGCGACGCGTGCCATGACTCGTCAGGATGCTATCCGCGGTACCATGGTTACGTCTACTGACGGATTGCCCGCTACTGCTACTGTTCCTCCTTCTACGCTTGCACCAGCGCCATCACCGCGTGCGCCCGTGCGTGTTCCTTCGCCTCCAACCTACGCGCAGATCACAGCGACTGGGTTGCCTTTGCCGCATGCACCTGCGCCATCGGTTCCTGTTTTGCTTCCTGCGCATGCATCCCCTATTCCACCGCCAGCTCCATCATTTGTGCCGTCACCATCACGTCTTCCTCACGTTCCTACCGTCTCTGAAGCATCCGGTCTACGCCGATCATCTCGGACGACAAAGGAGTCTTTCAGAAGACTCGTTATATTGACGAAGCGTTTCTCTCGTCTATGAGCACGTCCCTTGATGTTGACGGCCATGCTGCTCAACTTGCCTATCTGGCAGAGTTATTTACTTGCTCTGACACTGGAATTGTGAACATCACTGATCCTCGTGTCTATGCGGCCAAAACTCCAGGTACCGATTCGGATATGCCTACATTCCAACAAGCCATGAACGGATCAGAGGCGAGTGAGTACATCAATGCTATGAGGCTTGAAATTCAGACTCTTGTCGGCCAACGTACCTGGGAAGCGGTCACTCGCCCTAAAGACAAACCTATTCTGAAGGGTACATGGGCATTCAAGTTGAAGCGTTTACCAGACGGAACGCCTTATCGATACAAGGCTCGTTTCTGTGCTCGTGGTGACATGCAAACTGAAGGAGTTGATTTCTTTGAAACCTACGCACCAGTGGTTCAATGGTCGACCATCCGACTGTTGCTTTCGACGGTGCTGACTGAAGGATGGACTACGCGTCAAGTTGATTACACGAACGCCTTCGCACAAGCAGAGCTGAAGGAAGAGGTATATGTTGAATATCCTCGCTTGTTTGGTCCCAAGTCAGGAACAGACAAGGTACTGCACTTACTCAAGTCTCTACGGACTTCGTCAGGCACCGAGAACATTCTTCGAGCTCAAGGCAGGTTTAGAAGAACGTGATTGGAGACAAAGTGAGATTGATCCATGTCTTTTCATGAAGTCTGGAATGATGTGCGTCGTCTACGTTGACGACACGATCTTTGCGTCGGCAAACGTTGACGATCTCGAGCATGAAATAACATCGTTGGGTATTAGCACTGATGTACAGCGACACACGTTTGCTTTGCGAAATGAAGGCGAAGTCAGTGCATTCTTGGGTATTCAAATCAAGAAAACCGGAAGCAAGGAATTCTTGTTGACACAAACTGGACTGATCGACAAAGTGTTGGCAGTCACGAAGCTGACTGATTGTAACGGTTGTGATACCCCAGCCACGGTTGATCCCTTGCATGCGGATAAGGATGGCGAACCATTTTCTGAAGAATGGGCGTATGATGTGGTTATTGGCATGTTGATGTACATCGCAGGCAACACGCGCCCAGATATTGCATACGCCGTACACCAAGCGGCACGATTCACTCATGGCGCTCGTCGATCTCATGCAGCTGGAGTCAAACGAATCTTGCGGTATTTGAAGAAAACGAAAACTGAAGGATTGATTCTAAAGCCTGGATCCGAGCAGCGGGTTGATTGTTACGTCGATGCCGATTTCGGAGGCTTATTTTCTGTGGAAGATAAGCAGGATCCAGTTAGTGTCAAGTCTCGCACTGGATATGTCATTACTTACCGTGGAGCGCCCCTTATGTGGGCGTCAAAGATGCAAACTCAGGTTGCATTGAGCACAATGGAGGCTGAGTACATCGCGTTGAGTCAGTCCATGCGAGATTTGATTCCTATTAGAGAAGTCTTGAAGGAAATCATGACATTCGTCTTTGACACTGAACCAAAGATCACTTATCATTCGCATTCCAAGGCCTTTGATGATACGATTGGGACAGCACCACATGTCATTCCTCAGTCTACGGTGTATGAGGACAACGATGCTTGTCTGAAATTTGCTCGCATGCCTAAATTGACACCTCGTACCAAGCACATTGGTATTCCTTATCACTGGTTCAGGACACAGGTCGAACGCTTGGAGATTCAAATCGAAGGGATCGATACGAAGGTGCAGCGGTGATCAATTCACTAAAGGTTTGCCTGTGGATGCGTTTAGAGATGCTCGAATGCGCTTGATGGGTTGGTGACCTCGGCAGTCGAAAGGGAGAGTTAGAATACTACAAGAGTATCTACTGTCTACTGTCAACTGACCGTAATCACGACTGACCAAGGTTCAAACGTAAACCGTATCAAACGGAATATAGCTCACAATATTTGATCGAGTACAATTCGTATCCCGTTTAGTATATTTACCACCATTGTCAGATCTTTCAAAAGAAGACTTGACAAGGACTTGACGACCCAGACGCATCCTCATCTACAAAGAAGAAGGTGCTCATCGTTGTCATTTCGCTATTCATCCTACTTACCATTATGACTGCAGTCTCGTGATCTTCCAAGCTCACAATGTTTCAATATAA